>LZPO01055280.1:70189-85521 GCA_001675575.1 Neotoma lepida
GAGTGGCCCAGAACTAGAATCCAGAACCACTCTCTGCTGTTTGGGTTTTGATTTAAGTAGCATGTGAATTCTTAACTTCTGGTTTATTTCAGGCAACACTTCGTGGAATTTCCCTTTTGATCATGGTAGAATTTACACGGCATTTGTCACTCCTGTCTCTTTTCAGTGTACAGGTCAGTGGCATTAGCATATGAATGTTGTGTAACCATCACCTCCATCCATCTCCAGAACTTTCTCATCTCCCCACACCGAAACTCTGTGCCCTCCAACCAGCTCTCTGTGCTCACCTGCCCAGCTGCTGGCAGTGCCTGTTCCCTGCTGTCTGTATGTGTCACTTCTAGGCACCCTGCACAGCAGAGTCATGGAATACTGGTCTTTTGTGTATCACTTGTTCCCTGAGGGCTTTGTCCTCACAGTGTTCATCCATGTTGTCGCATGTAACATTGTGATCACCTGGGCCTTTCTGNGTAGGCCAAAGCAAGGCTTTGCCATGCTGCCTGTACGTACAGTAAGATCAGTTGTTAACAGTAAGCCTGAAATGTGCAAACAATTGCCCCGGTTTGTTTGTCTCATTCAATCCTTTTAAAACCCCCATGAGTCTATACTGCAGAGTAAGAACCTGTATCAGATTAGAAACTGGCCCCNGAGCCTTTAGCTGAGAAGCAGTAGTANGAGAGACCATTAAAAGACTTCCCAAAGTAGTTATTTTCATTTTTACTCAGATGAAGATCCAGAACTTCAGCCCCACCCTGCAGGAGGCCAGCACTCCACCTCCCTCCCCATGCCTGCTTGGCAGAAGTCACTGCTCAAGAGTACCAGAAGTTATGGGGAGTGTTAGGGGAAAAAAAAACCTGGGGGTGCTTTGAACTTCCCAGAGGATTTGGCAGGTGTTTGATGTTCAAAAGCACTTCTTGCCTGTAAAATGTGTCTCTATAACACTCTTAAGTTGCCGACTGAGGCTGACCAGGGAGTGGACCAGTGGGGGTAGCCCAGCTCAGTTCCTTTCCCAGCTGCTGGCCCTGCCTCTATGAAGGCCTGCATGGGAGTTGTCTTTCCCCAGGCAGAAACTGTCAGAGGAACCATCTGGTCCAGTGTCTTATGACTGACTCCAAGGAGCAAAAATCCCTCTGGGAGTTAGCAAGCTTGGCAACAGCAGTGAGACACTTATCAGAGGCTAGCTCTCTGGCTAGCTGAGAACTACAGAGAGGCACAGCTCAGAAAGGCCTCCAGGGGACACGAGGGCAAGAAAAAGTTGGGAAATAAGGTGGCACACCTCTTAGCCATTTGTCACAGTTTGATGTGAAATGCCCCCCAGAGCTTTATGTACTGGGGACTTTGTTGCCAGGCTTTTGGAGGACTGTATCCTGAGGGCTCTGACCTAATCACTGATTTAATCGATTGATATATTTATATTATGACACTTTTAGAAGGTGATGTAAGCCAAGAGATTGGCCATGTTCCTTGGGCTANCCTGGCCCCTTCCTCTAACTCCTGTCTCTACTTCCTGGCTACCATCTGAGCCTGCTCCTCCTAATGTTCTATCCAATCACACAGGGCCAAGTAACTGTGGAGCCAATCAAATTTTTATTCTATTGCTTCTGTCAGGTGTGCAGAAGTGACTTATACAGCTATGGGAAGAGGGGGGATGGGGATGGAACCAACAGGACTCCCAAGTATCTGCTGGATGGCTGGAGACCCTCCCACTCNCTACAGGATGCCTCTTTTCATTGGTCTTCTGAGCAATAACTGCCCCACCCCCCCATGAAGCCAGCCAACTGCTCTTCGTTCTCCTAGTATCCCTCACATCAGGAATGGACACAGCTTGTGCCCACTTCAGCCCTTCCATTTCATTCCTTGCAGCTATTAGAGTCTTCCAGAATCTCCCTTCCCTTGTGTTTACTCTCAGGCTATCAGAACCAGAAAGTATGGTAAAGCCCACTTAGCCCACNTCTCTCACTACTGGGAAAATGAGACCAGGCAAGGTGACTCGCCCAAGTTTGCCTGGGCTCCACCTCCCACCCACCAAGTCTTAGTACCAGAATGTCTTCCTTATCTCCTCTCTGTGTTTGTTTATAGCAGGGAGGGGAGTAGGAGTCTGGTTTGCTTAGTGTCTGGATCATTTGTTCAGACCAGACCCAAATCTGTGCTTTGGGCTTTATCAGGAATAACCTTGGCTATCTTCAGACCAATGTCAGATTCCATACTCATTAAAGGAGGTTAAAAATTGATAAACTAGAGCTGGGTGGTGGTGGTGCACGCCTTTAATCCCAGCACTCGGGAGGCAGAGGCAGGTGGATCTCTGTGAGTTCAAGGCCAGCCTGGGCTACCGAGTGAGTTCCAGGAAAGGCGCCAAAGCTACACAGAGAAACACTGTCTCGAAAAAACAAAAAACAAAAAAAAAATTGATAAACTAGGATCAAGCATCAGAGAGAGAGAGAGAGAGAGAGAGAGCGCTATAGTTATTTCTCTAGTAAACTACAGGAGGAAAAGACAAAAATGGAACAAATGAGTAGAACCCCCTCATTTTAGTTTCACTTCCAGCAGTTTATTTATATGAAGTCAACTGTAATCCAAAATATTAAATTCCAGGGGTAAATAATTCATAGTTCTTATTCACATTGTTTGGGCAGTTTGAAATTTTGTGCCACCTCACCCATTGTTTTCCAACATATCCATCCTGTATACCCTACCTATATAATATATCCACCCATCAATCATCTAGTAGCTTTCTCAGATATCAGATCAGTTGTGTGATATGAAAGTCCTTGAGTCAAATAGACTTTAGTTTGATAATGGCCCAAAGCTGGAGTAGTGATACTGGCAAGTTTTGTGTTCTGTAGTTNCAATTGTTCTATTTTACTGTTTTTAGCCTCTTAATGTGCTTAAATTTAAATCAAACATCAACGCCATATATACTTAGTAAAATGTATCTGTAGTGTTTGTTGCTATCTCTGGCATCAGGCAACCACTGGGGGTCTTGGAATGCGTCCCCGCCAATAAGTGGATAGCAGTATTGAACAAACACTCGTGACAGCCAGGCTCTGAAATGACTGCTGTATAGTGCCCATCNGGTCCTCAGAGAGCCTAAGAAGGAAATGGAGGTCTTAGTCCATAGGCAAGGACTCTGAGGCACAAGAGATCACACAAACTGCCCTAGATCTCACAGCAAAGAGAGTAGGAATTGGAACCAGGTTTCTCTTAACTGCAGCGTCAAGTTCTTGTCCACTCTCTCACACTCATCAGCTCTCAGTTCTATTCTTGGAAGTGACATGACATTCTTGGAAGGGAGCTCTCTCCCTTCCCTGTGCCTCTTGCCCAGNTTCAACAAGCCTATGAAAGTACTGGATGAGCTTACTCATGGGACTTAAGATTGAATTTGTGTCTCTAATAAGCAGGAACCAGTTGAAGATGAAGCCAAGGACCCAGCTTTCTCACTTTGTTAGTGGAGCTCTTGTGGACAGCATCTTTTCTCCATTGAGTAATGTCTGTGTGGATAGGCAGTGTCTGCAGTGCCCACTGGTCATGCCTGGTCTATTCTGGGAGGTGTCAGGCACACCATCTATGGACTAGCAGCTCTGTCACAGATGGAAACGCATACTATTGTGGATGCTGTAGGAGCTGAGTTTGGGCTGCACGTGAGGAAGGGTTCTATTTCAAGGTCAGAGCTAGTTTGGTTGCCACGGTAAACCAAGTGGTTGTATAATAGACTTCTTCCCAGCCTCACCAGCACTCTGACCCTGGTTCCTTCTTTCCAGTAGGTTCCATAGTCCTGCATCCTTTCTGAAAATCCCCACTGACATACTCTGAGCTGAGGAACACTAGTCACTCTTCCCAGTACTTTTGATAATTGATCATTGTATCACTTCTTCTATTTTGTTTGGTTTTAAGATATTTATTGCTCAGCTCTTTTATATTAAGATCTATACAAATATGCATATTTATGGGGTGCAGTGTAATATTTTTAGCTATGTGTAATGATATAATGAAGTGTTTGGCATATCGTCACCTCAACCATCTCTTTGTGTTCAGAACATTTAAAATCGTCTCATAGCTGATTTAAAATATTCAAAACAGAATATCTAGCCATAGTCAGCTGCTTTGCCGAGGATCACTAGAGCCTGTTCTTTGCATCTTCCATAACTTTGCCCCTGCTGACCTATCATCCCAACCCCAGCCCCTGGCAGCCTCCCTCCTTCTTTTCTGGGACCAGCTTCTTTAGGTTCCACACATAAAAGAGAACATTTGTTGCATGTTTTTCTGTCTGTCTTATTCCACTAACCATAAAGTCCTCTATGATTATCCATATTGCTGCAAATGACAGCCCTTATCTTTTTAAAAACTGAATAATATTCCATTGAGTATATACTTCCTATCCCTTCTTCTTCCATTCATCCATCGATGGATGTTTGTGGTAATTCCAGATCTTCGCTTTATGAATATTGTGCCTATAAGCATGGGGTACAGGCGTCCTCTCAGCACAGTGGTTAAAATTTCCTTTGGATGCATACCCAGGAGTGGATTGCTGAGCCCGTTAAAGCATAAGCTTGACAGTCCTTTACTGATCCAGACTTGACTTGATCCAGTTCTCAACTCCTCCGCAGCTTTATCTTTGGTCTAAAGTTAGGAGTCTGGGAGGAGGAGGCACTAAAATGGAATCCCTCTCTGTTGGCTTGTCCCACACTGTCCTGCCAGCTCTCCCTGTGGCTCATATGGGATTGCCCATCCCAGCTCTCAGTTTCTGCCTGAGCATCTGGACTTGGGTAGGAGGTGGAATTGGGTAAACCTTGGCATTCACAGTGGAGCAGGGAACAGGACCCTGAGAAAGTAAGCCATGTTTCTGGTTTCCCCCAGTTGGAATGGACCTCAAAAAAGGGGAATGGATGGCAGNCTGGTTGGGAAAAGCACAAAAGGGGTGGCACTAGCACAGCAAGCACCATGAATCATTCAGAAGCAGACAAGGACAGTCAGATATGGCTGTCTTGTGTTCAGTGTCAACAGGCATAGTGACCCAGATTTCTTATGTGGTTTCTGCAGTGTTCAGCTCTGTAACTAGACGAGCAGCACTATGCCAGTATGCATGGGAAATACCATTTGCTGAAGAGGAGAAATGCAGAAGTTCTTGTTGTGTGGAGTGTGGCACAGCTGGCTTCACTGCCAAGTGACTGGCAGCTCCTCTTGCTGCCTGCTGGCCCACTGCTGCATGGCAGATTGTCCATTCTCTTCCTGTGCTCCTCTGTCCAGCTCAGTGCCCACAAGATGCTGTTTGTTGCATGACTAAACCAGTCTATAAATGAACTAGTCCTAGTTGAAAACAGTGTAAGACCCTTACATCAAAATCTCTGTTTAAAAAAAAAAAGTCAAGTTCTAGCCAGCTCATTTTACAATCAGCCAGTATTGCAAGGCAGTGAAAGTTCTTAAGTGTTTTTTTTTTCATTCTCTTCCATCTTGTCAACAAGAGGATTTGACCTCCCTAACTGAACAATAGATAATCTTGTTTATTTGTCTCATGAGTAGAAACTATGAGGTACATAAAAGTGAACTTTGATTTGCCTATGACTCTCCAGATTGTATAGCCCACTCTGCTCATCCTGAATGCTGGGCCCTATGAATTGGATAGAAAGCTATAGCAACCGCCTNATGCCCAGACCCCAGGACTGCCTTGTTTTCCTGCTCTCTGGGCCTTATTTTCCCAGCCAGCTGCCTGCTGCCTATTGTGCACCTTTTAATGGTGCTACAGTAGGAGAGACCCTTATCAGCACGTCCCTGGTCTGTGTGTCCCACTCAAAGAGCATCCTGGTCATCTCTGTCTCCAGCCGTGTCCTCTCCGAGTCAGAAAGGAATGTAGGGTAGGGTTCATTCTGGATCTTCCTTGCTTATTTTAAAACTATATTGCTGCTTAGAGGAAGTTGGATTATTTACTTTCTNTTACTATAAGAAATGCCTGAGAACAGATGATGTGTTTACTTAGGCCCATAGTCTAGAGCCTTCAGTCCAGAACCAGTTGAGCGCCTTGGAGATGACTTCTTCCTGCTGCTCTTTGCAGATGAGGGCTCTGTGCCTGGCTAAAGACAGGCCCTGTAAAGAATGGCAAAGGGTCCTAGAAGCTCACCCTTCTCAAATGTGACTCAAGGTGGGAGGGGAAAAGAAAGTAGAGTAAAGTGGACAAGCCAGGATGGGAAAGAAATGGAAGGAGAGCTGGAAGAAGAGATAAGGAGATGGATATAGAGGCTGGGACCAAGACAGACACTTCTCTTCCCAAGCATATTCTGTCTACTTCTAGGTCTGACCTAAAATCAGCAAGTGGGAGACAAAGGGGAGAGAGCACTCTTGTGAGAACAATCCCAAAACATCAGGAAGGCCCTGGAAGCAGAGGCTCTGGGCTCTGGTGGCCACATGGGGGATTGTTTTCTCTTCCCGTAAAGGGGTTCCCCAAGGTGCTAGCCCACCTGAAACCTGCTTGTCCAAGGTTCTGGCATGACTGAAGGCCCAGCCCTTACTCACCTACTGGAGGTACTGCAGTCTCTCCTGGTCAGGCTCAGAGATGAGTGGCATCATTAGGAGGGGCACCCACTGGGGGTCACTTCATTTGCTGGAGCTTCTTCGCCTGAGAACCCAGGGTTGGCTCTGCTACTATTGGGGTTGGAAAACAGGAGTTCCCATGGTTTCTCATTATGCAGAAGAGAAATTAAAGTTCTCAGCATGAGTTGTTCAGACCCCCTCCATCCACACAACAGTGAGAGACACTCCAGGAGAGGGTCAGTGACACAAGTCCTAACCTTTTGGTCTTCCTGATGAGACCACCATACCAGTATGTCATTGCATTGCCATACAAGCATAAGCACTGCTGCTGTCAGGCCACTTCAGCAGAGCTATCCACAAGAGCAAGCCAGCACTGCTGTGTCAAGTAGCAGTCAACCCAACATNTGTGAAGGCCTGGTGTGCATGGAATGATGTAAGAACTTCCTAGGCCCACAGGGGTGCTGGAGATGACACTCCCAGCCTTTTCCTGGCACTATTTGCTGCAGCGTGGTCTACGAACATAGTTCTTTTCCATACCATGGCAAGATGGAGGCCACTGGCATTGCCTCCCAATACCTACACTGTCAGAAATGCCTGGGGAGTCAGAAAGAGCTCAGAACTCCAGGTCCTGTGTCCTGCAATCAAACTCTCTATTTAGCCCAGGACATCAAACCTATGGGGAGCACCTACCTTCGAGACGATGGTGCATCCAGCATGAAGGAACCAACTTCTCCTTTACTCAAGCTACTGTTTCTCTAACCATCACCCTCCCACACACTTAAAAGATGTGGTCCTACCTTGTTTTAGAAGAGGTGGGAATGGGGGTGGGTTGAGGGGGGGAGCTGGTGGGAGGAGGGAGGAGAGGGGGATCTGAGGTTGGTATGTTAAAGGAGTGGAAGATCTTTTTAATTAAAAAAAAAAGAATTCTCAACACTCATTTGCAGGATGGCTACACCACTTTCAATCACAACAACAGTAAATGAGGGTTCTCTGTTCCCCACTTTCCCCTCCAAAATTTGTTGTCTGTTTTGCTTTGTTTTTGTAGTAGTAGTATTTCTTATTAGTCTTTGTCACCATAGCAAATAAAATAAAATCTCTAAAAAAAAAGATATGGTCCTTAGTGGCAAGTGGCATTTCTGTGGTGACACATGACAGATACCTGGATCCTGACCCACTAGGTCTGCTCTGAGCAGGTGATACTATACCATTGTGATATAGCAACTGTTATACAAGAATACGCCCCACTGCTAATCCATGTGCAGACGTGTTTTTCATTCACCTACTTGCGTTCTGTCCCCCTCTACAGGACACACAGGACCAGCCACTGCTACCGCATCACCTACCGCCACATGGAACGCACACTGTCCCAGAAAGAAGTCAGTAATGTTCACCAGGCTGTGCAGGAGGCCGCTGTGCAGCTTCTGGGTGTGGAGGGCCGNTTTTGATGCCCTAGTTTTACCCAGGCTGCAGCTCTCATNGAGCTCCAAGACTCACTGGAAAAGGGGAAACACTTTGTGAACTGGAGTATCTGTCATCTTTTGATAAATGGGTCTGCTTTAGGACTTTCAGGAAATAAAGGATCACTTTTGAGAAGCATTGACATAGCATTTGTCTTTTATTTGGGGGAAGGAGAAAGCAGGCACTAGTATGAGAGTTACCTGCTATCAGTTTAGAAATGCTTGGCCCGTTGGCTCTCAGCGTGGTTAATTGGTCCCTGGGTTCCATTAAGCACTAGGCATGATTCTCGCCTGACAGGCTCTTCCACCCATGTAATGAGTGAAGCCACAGAGAAAGGCCCCAGAAACTGGATATTATACAGGCATGCCTAGTTTTGTGTGCTTGCTTGGCTGCAGGTCACAGATCCTGCATTTTGACAAATTGGAGGTTCATGGCAACCTGTGTTGAGCAAGCCCGTCATCCCCCATTTTCCTTCAACTCNAATGATCATTAGTCTTTCTTGGCACTATTTTTTTAATTGGGTAAATATATGGATTTTTCAAACATAAATCTATTGTACACCTCACAGAGGCAGTATCAGGTAANCCTATACTTCCGTATGCACTGGGAAACCAAAAGATGCCTGTGACTTGCTACGTGATGAATTCACTTTATCGCAGTGGTCTGGAACCAGATCATCACCCCCAGACCAAACCTGTCCAGGAAGCCTTTGAATCTCTGCCATCCTTTCTCCCTTCTCTTCTTTGTTTTGCAAAGGCCGGGCTTCAAAGAGGCCACTGATGAAATGCCAGGGCTTCCCTTGAAAGTGGAGAGAGCCACATCTCTGAGCCAGGTAAGGTAGCTATTTGCTTTCATAAACCCAAGGNCAGGGGCAGCCTATTGGCCCTGAGCTTGGACTTCCCTGCCTTGTGCCCTCATGCAAAGGAAGGAAAGGAACAAGAACTGCCCTGGGTCCAGGAGACACACAGAGGGCCAACTCCTCAGGTTGTTCCCTGCAGGAGGCCTCCAATTCCAGAAGGGAGGCGACCTTTAAGGGANAGCATAGGGCTTTGATGTCTTTCCCCTTTCCATCCTGCACTTTGTAGTCTNCCTGCTTCACTCATGACCAGCCTTAATAATCAGATTTCAGGCCTGACAAGATGCTGGAGGCTGATGGAAGACTCTGAGTGCTGGGATAAATATTTGATGAGAGGTGGCCATTATCAGCAACCATGTAGGGGGCAGGCAGCTGCTCAGAGTGTGACTGTGTTTGGAAACAGGCTTATTACAGATATAATTAGCTAAAATGACATCTTACTGGGTGAATGGACCCTATTCCAAATGGCTGGTGTCCTTCTGAGAAGAAGACCACATGAAGACAGAGATACCAGCAGAGCTATCTGTGAGCTCAGCATTCCCAGTGATTGTCAACAAGCCATGGGAGACAGGGGNAGATATCCTATGATTTCAAAGGGGTGCAAAGATCTGCTNAACACTTGACATGAGACTTCTGTCCCCCAGAACTGTGAGAAAGTATATTTTTAGTTTGGGGTATGTCTTAGTTAGGGTTCTATTGCTATGAAGAGATACCATGACCATGGCAACTCTTATAAAAGAAACATTTCATTGGCACTGGTTTATAGTTCATAGGTTTAGTCCATTGTCATCATGGCAGGTGGCATGCAAGCAGACATGGTGCTGGGGAAGGAGCTGAGAGTTCTACATCTTGATCCCTGAGCAGCAGGAAATGAACTGAGACACACTTCCTGCAACAAGGCCATGCCTCCTAATAGTGCCACTCCCTGTGAGCCAATGGGGGCCAATTACATTCAAACTACTGCAGGGTACTTTGTAATCACAGTCCCTGGACCATAACTCATCACCCCAAACAGGGATGCCACTTCCCTTTCTCATTAAGACTCTCCAATGAGGGTCACACCTAAGATTCCTCCCCCTACCTAGGGATGGGACTGCAAGCCTAACCTAGCCAGGAGACAGTGAACTGNCACATGACTCCTACGAACCCCTGTATCTGGTAGTCTCTTGAGAGGTATATGGCATGGACATCAGTTAAGGGTCAGGGGTCTGTCTGGAGGTCCAGACCATACAGCTGAGACTCAGAGGGGTCTCCAAACTTGTAAGCACTGAACTAAGGCAGCCAACCAAGGAAGGCCTATCCATGACAAGAGTGTCCTGTCCATGTGTTCTGCCTATTGATGACCTTAGCACATGAGGGCATGAGTAACAAAAGGACATGGACCGTCCTGGACACCCATGACAAGAAGAGCAGTTCATAGATGGTCAAACGCATATCTGCACCGTTAGGTGACACACGTCCTTTGGAATCTCCAGGAACTTGCCACCCAGTGTCAAGAAATAGAAACGATGAGACTGAATGCTGGCAGTGGAGCCCAGTGGTAGAGTGCTTGCCTAGAGTGTGTGAGGTTCTGGTTTCCATCTCCAGTCCAAAGTCTGGGGCCTGATCTCCTCTGATCTGGAGTGCTGCAGAACTGGGCCTGATTAATTCTTAGTGAGAAACAACACCTCAAGGGCTGCAGGGCCCCAGGGCTCCTAGCAACCTGGAAAAGAGGTTCGATGGGTCCTGTGAAGCTGGCATCACTAAGCTCTCTCAGCTGCCACCATCATCGCATCCCCTGACTAGCCAAGGAAAAGGAAGTCTTGATTGTCACAGGAAAGTTAGGATGATAGGTCACTTCCTTTGGCTCCTGTTTCTCTGCCCTCAAAGTAAATCCCTGGTCCAGAGGCCAGAGCATGTCCTTCTCTCCCTCCCTTCCCCTCCCTTTCTTCTCCTCCTTCCCTTCACCCTTTCCTCCTTCTCTTTCTCCGTCCTCCCCACCCATCATCTTCTTCCTTCCATCTTCCCCTCCTTCCCTTCCTCCACTCCCTCTCCCAGACCTCTCCTTCCTTCTTCTTCCTTCCCTCCTCTTCCTCCAGCTGTTCTCTGTGGTCCCTCCTTCACCAGCTCTCTTCCCTACCCTCTCCTGTCTCCTACTCAGTCACCCTGGAGGCGGCCCTAGCCTGCATATTCAGACCTTTTATGATGCCATGTAAGCTGCAGCTCCCACCAGAGGGAAGCACGGTAGGCCTTGCTGTCACCTGCTGATGAGAGAAACAGCACCTGGTAAATCAGGGTTCCTTTGCCAGGGCAGCTGGCTCTGGTCTTGTCTCTGTGTATTAATCACCTCCATGCCCTGGCGAGCACAGACTGCAGGGCCTCTTTGCAGCACAGGGACTTTCCCTGCCTTTATAGCTCTGCCAACACAGAACCCCAGTAGAGGAAAACTAAAGAGCACAGGCTTCCCTGCCTCACGCCTCAGGCTGACCAGCTCTGACAGGTCACGCTGTGCCATTCCAGCTGGGCCCAGCCTGCAGATGACTGTCCATTTCTGTGTCCCTCCAGCAAGCTGTAGCTAGAGTTTTATAGGGATTCACCCTGGGCCAGGAGAGGGGCTGGGAACTCTTCCAGTTTTTGTCCAGTGCAGTATCAGGGATGGGAAATAGGGCGATGGTCATGGAAGGTACATTGTCAAGATGGACATGGTAGTTTACAACGTGACTAAGAACGCTGACTTTGGACTGTGGCAAATGTAGGTTCAAGCACAGAGCCACACCTGCAGAAGGGGCCTCAACTCACCTTAAGAACTAAATGGCANTGTATGCCATAGCTGCTGGTATTGGACAGTGAGGGGTGCAGATTCCCAGAGGGCCACCATCCGCACTGAAGGATTACAAGGACAGGGAGGCATCTGCAAAATGTGGTACCAGAAGGTCTGACCTGAAACAAACTATAGGACTTGTCCAGCACCCCCACCTTAAAGGTGAATTCCCCAAGCTCGTGGCTATAAAATGGCTGGCTGAATTATTTGGATAGTTTGGCTGTGAAGATCAAATGCTCAACATAGCTACAGTGACTTCATCAAGTATCCCATAGAACCACACTACCACCGAGACCCAGGCTCTTCCCATTTTTTTAGCTCTGCTGCCTGTGGTGTGTTGGCCCACCAGGGTTGCAGTGGGGCAGTGAGAGCACAAGCAACATATCCCAGGCAACAGCTTCTGTGTTCTGGAAAGGAGAGCGCCAGGCATCTTAGCTTCTCTTCACAAATGTCTTCTGCCATACAGAAAACATTTCTCACCCTTCCCTTCAAGTGTGTTTGGCTAGGATTAAGCAAGCCCTGTNTGTATATTCTGGGCCNGGCACTAGTTTGAAATATCAACCCCGTTCCTGTGCTGTGTCCTCATTGAGCAGGGCATAGGGTGGGGTGGGAGTAAGGGTTAGGAAGCCAAGGCTGAGTCCAGACTCAACAGTGTGGCAGAGGCCAGCCCAGCTAGCACTTGGTTTCCTGGCTTCTATGTCCCAGGGCCTACAGACAATTGAGAAGTGTTTCAGCTTGGGGCCCAAGGAAGGAGTCAACTAATGGTTCAGCCTTCCCCATGTTCTTTCTGGGTCTGTTGAAGATGGTGGCCAGCATGAAACATTGCATTCTGACTGGCAGTTTGAAGAGATGTGTACACACTACCAGGGGCCTTTCCTTGCAGTGTTTATGAGCTTTTTACAAAGACTAATTTATTTATGCCCATAACTCAAGGTGAAGTCCATGGAAAACATTGTTTGCCATGCCTAGTGTCTTTCGCACCCAGAGAAGTGTAGGGATGGGTTCAGCTGCACACAGAGCCCCCACAGGGCTTTCAGTACCATTGGCAGGGACAGGATCTAGTGCCAGAAATCAAAATGCTAAGCCCTTTGTCACTTTTTCAAGCTAAATGTCAAGAAAGCAATTATGGGTGACCCAGAGGCTTGCAGTGTGGAATGAGCAACCATCCAGGAGACTGTGTGCAGCTCCTAGTGGCTCAGGCCAGGCTGCAGGAAGATGGTATGGGAGGGAAAGGGCAGGCAGAGTCATGCCAGCTTTTGACGAAGGTTATGCAAGTTCCCAGATGTCTGTGGCAGAAGCAAGGCCAGATCCAGGCACCCAGGTGAAGACTTGTTCCCATTGTAAGTGTTCTTTTCTTACCACCAAGATTCTAACGAGCACTATCTCTTCCCAAGGATCCTGGCCTTTAAGAGACTCTCATTTGCCAGACAACTGCAATTGTCAGATAATCAATTACTCATTTCCCACTCTAAATGCTCATCAGAGGTGTACATGCTAGCCAGGGTCTCCTGTAGCAGCAATAACTCTATGACCACAAGGGGTGATTTAACCCTGGCCCGAAGCAAGTCNTTTTTCCTTGTAGACACCCCAAGCAGCTTTAATGTAGGAACACAGACTATCTACCATAGCTTTTCAAACCACCAAGCTAGCTCCCAGACCCCTGAGAACTCATAGAGCCTTTGGCCTCTGGAGACTTCTGTTGGGAGCCATCACAATTACAAAGAGACCCTCTCTATCTTAGGGTATTGTCAGTAAACTCACGTGGTTTGTAGCTAGGATCAAACCCTGGCAACCCAGAGCTGAGGACAAACCACNTGTCTCCCAGGGCCTCAATGTTCCCAAATNTAAAAAGGGAATGAAATATATTCACTGGGGTTCNTTGAAAAAAANTTCACCAATATTACAGGGAAAATGTTGTATTAAACAAATACTAATGGGGCTCAAGAGTTGGCTCAGTGGTTAAGAGCACTGGCTGCTTTTCCAGAGGACCCTCATTCCGGGAGATCTGTTGTCCTCTTCTGACCTCCACAGGCACCAGCCACTCAAGTGGTGCACAGACATGCAGACAAAACACCTACACACATAAAGACTTAAAAAGAATTAAAAAAAAAAATACTGGGGAAAGGAGTTTGTCATTTCCCCATAAGTGAAATATAAGCTTATCCCGTGACCTACAGTCCCAGTTGTAGGTGTATAGTCACAAGTTTATCCATTACTTTGCTTATCCCCAGGGACAAATACCCTATAAGAAGCAACATAAGGGAGTTCTGGAGTTTCNGCTCACAGTCAGGNACACAGTNTGCTAATACAGGGAAGGAAGGCATGGCCACTGGTGACTCTGGGACGGTAGGGGGGTGGCAGCTGATTGTTCTCATCATCTCAGGAAGCAAAAAAAGACCGGACTGAGAAAGCAGGCCTGGCCTGTAAGCCCTAAGATCTGCCCCCTAGTCACCCACTTCCTCCGGCTAAACTCCCCAGCTCCTAAAGGCTCCACAGACTCCCCAAACAGTGCCACAGGTTGGAGGGCAGGGTACACTGCACACTCAAAACCATAGCCACAAGGAATTGACAATAGATGTTCAAACAAAACATATGTGCCAGTATACACATAAGCTCTCTTCATGACTGCAGAAAGCAAGAAACAGCTCAGTGTTCACTGGCCAATGCAGGAATCAACAAAATGGAGTTTGTCTATACACACAGCAAAACAGTATTTCCCTACGAGAAAGGATATGGTGTNGGTCCATGCTACAGTGTGGATTAGCTCAATGGTAAGGAGAGAAGCAAGACCACAGAACGTTTTATTCCACTCATATAAAATACCCATGANNGGTGAATCCAAAGAGACACCGNGCACACTAGTGTCTGTTAGACTGTGGGGGACAGGAGCATTGGAAAGTCACTGCTTAGTGGCCACAAGAGCTTCCATTTGTGGTGATCAAGAGCTGGATTATACAATTGAAAAATACTAAAATGATAAATGTTGTAGGCATTTTACCANAGCAATAAAAACAGTAGTACTCTTTTTATACCAAAATTAGAGGCCATAATTTAAATTTTTCAAATTATGCTTAGAAAGTCATAGAATGTTGTTCNAGCAAGAGCTATTCCCAAATCCATCCCAAGGACCATCTTGCAGCAGTCACTACAGATGCTACAGGCCCTGGTGGCCCCAGTGGCCCTGGTGAAGGCATCACCTGCACTGCTGCCCAGGGTTCTGTCCCCTGTGGCTGCTCCATGTACAGGAAAGAAGTCAGAGAAGATGNATCTAGCTGGGTGAGGCTGGGTCCTGACCCATTCCACACTACAAGGAAGACTTAGCAGTCAGCTTCCGTGTCCTATATTCTCCNCAGAAGAGTTACAGGGAAGTGGCCTAAGATGTCCAGGGCACTTAGAGACAATGCCTACTNCACTGATAGTGAGACCATAGCTAATGTGCTAATATACGACAGATGTGTAAGAAATACTGGCAGTCATGGTCCNGTCCTGTGAAGTATATGAGAATCGAATCATCAACAAATACTATTCTTCAAAGCATACTTAGAAGAAGGCACCTGTCTCTCCCTTTGTTATCCTCCTTAGAACATATTAGCACTTGACATGTGCAAACCATCATTCAAAGACAATGCTTGCTCATCTTGCCAATCTAGAGGCATCTGAAATTTTTTTTAATTGATTCTTTGGGAATTTCACATCATG
>LZPO01055280.1:92787-105198 GCA_001675575.1 Neotoma lepida
TGAGTGATAATTTTGTGGACCACTTCATGGCTTAATTTACATCGGCCCGCCTACTTTTTGTTTTATATGCAGTGGCTGTCAGTCACCAGGACAAAATTCACATTGAACCCCTTCATGCATAAGGCTTGTCTCATCTTATGGATTAGTTTGTTTGAGCTAGATTCCCAGGTGGAAGTTTCAGAGTCAAAAGGTACTATTTCATTTTTATAGAAATGTTTCTGATGATCTGAAGGAGACTGGGGGTAAAGTAGAAAAATGAACAGATTTGCAGTAGACGGTAATGAGTGAACTTAAAGATCCCGAGGGAGAAGCAGGGGCTGTGTCACCTGCAGACACTGTCCTCTGAACATAGGCTTGTTGGGTGCCTGTCTTTTCTAACTCTTTCTGGATGCCCTCAGGCAGAGCTGAGAGCTGAGCTGAGCAACAGGAGCCATGGGGAAGCGCTGGGCTCAGATCCACCTCAGGCAGCAGCTCCAGACGGTGTACAGACAGTTACCAAGGAGACCTCCCTGTCTCCCCTCTTTTCCAGGTTAACAGTCCTGAATCTGCNCTGGGTGTCTGGATAGAATTAGTTCAGAATAGGGAGAAAGCAAGAAAATGGCTTTAAAAGACAATTTACCTGTTAACCTCAGGGATGGGCACCAGATACACAGCAGAGAACATTCTGGCCCCTTCCTTTTTCTGTACAGCTTCATGATTTGATNTTTCCTCTCAGCTGCATTTGTTTTAATTTTACTTTAATAAAATAGGACCACCTGTGTCTCCATGCATCTAATTACATACAGCCCGTAGAGTGGCAAATATCCCCACCTCATGAGCTCACAGGCTCTGANGAGAAACAATGAANTAGCAGAATGATTATTAAGGCCCTGCATAAACCAGGAACAGGGAAGCTCAGCCCCTCATGCTGAATCCCAGCAGGACTCCATTGCCACCAGTCACCACAATGGGACTTTGAGGACCTGGCAGCACATTGCTCTTAACTGCTCACAGGAAGCTCGGAAGCCTCCACCACACTTCTTACTAGATTTTCTACATCCCCATTGGCTTTTCTCACCCTGAAAGCTAGCCTCAGGGAGCCTGAGAGTGAGANCCTGAGGCAGGTGGATGCTGTTTATCAAGCATGACTTTGCAAGCACAATTCTGGGTGTTGGAGGTTCTGATCAAGTCACTGTCTATCTAAGTCACGAACCAGGAACAGCCCCCACTACAAATGTGGGCTGATGAGACAGAAGAGCAGAATTTACCACTAAATGGTGGTTGTGACTCGAAGCGTACAAAAGGGAGGATGGCGCTGCAAGCCTGGACCCTGCTGGAGAAGGGAAAGGGTGGCTCCTGTGCACGGTTCCCTCTCACTCTGCTCTGTGTGTGAGCAAACATCATGGGATTGGAGGTGTCTCTGAGAAGGAGGAGAGCAAAGGAAAGTTTGGGATGAGGGCCTGGGATAGGCGCTCTCTCTCTCTCTCTCTCTCTCTCTCTCTCTCTCTCTCTCTCTTAAATTTTATGAAGCTTCAAGGATTTTCCCAACTCCTAAAAAAAAGCCACCTGTCACTCATGACCACAGGTCTCTGATATATTTCCAATGAAGTTCAGAGGTTTATAAAAACACAAACGTATCATGATTAGGCTGGGTTAGCCCAAGAAGCCAAAGATGTCTTAACTTGAGCAAAAGCTGGTGAGATAACGCACCACACTGTTAAATGGAGATGCCGTACTGANAGGTGATGAAGACAGGCCCTAGAATGTTCATAGCAGTGTTGTTTGAATTTAAAAACAAAACAAGTAAAAGCTGTTTAAATGGCCACTAGCAGAATAGTGAAAACATAAGTGAGTCATGATACAGTCAATCATACAAAGGAGTACTATGCAGCAGTGACAATGTATGACCATGACCCAATGATTTTGCCACATACATATACAAATATATACATACCTCATATATACGTATATATGTAGGTGTGCATATGCATAAGTACATATAAATCTCAAAACTGTGATGCTGATGTAGAAAAATCAAGGTACAAAACAATATATATGAAGATTCATTTATAATTCACTGAAATACAAATANTAAGACTCATTTATGGTAAGTATAAAACATGAAAAAGAGGGCCATAGACTCTGTGGAGAGGCAAATATATGCACCAATTATGTAAAGAAAAGCCTGGCCAANATCAACTCTAGTTTCTGAGGTGTATGTATTNATTTGTGGAGAACACATTATGTACCAGGGACTGGAGTGGAGAGATCCAGGGATATTGTAATGTCTCATTTCTCTCATTGGGTGGTGGGTGGCTGGTGGCTCTTTGAATTTGAATCTCTATATACATTGTGTGTATGCTAAATATTTCAAAATATTTTCTAATAAATATTGAATTAGCCATGAAATGAAAAGCAAAATGAAGAGACAATAAGGGAACCATTATCTGGATTTATTTTTGATGTATGAAGATGAATTGGGTAAGAGTCTAGGCAGAAAGAAAAACGACATTTTGGGATCCACAGAGCTGGGGATGTACACATAGTTCCTAGTCTTTGAGGGAAAATACAGGCACCACTAATTGGACTCAGCAGTTTTTGTATATATGTATACAATAATTANAGAAGAAGAGGCCATGAATTCTAGAGGGGGTGATGAGAGATAGGAGGGGTTGAGAGAGGGGAGGAAGAGATGGAAACAATGAAAATATAGTGTATTCATCTACAAAATTCTCAAAAAATTAATAAAAACAATGAAAAATGAGAACCTTATATTATGCAAAAGGAACCAAGAAAATATGTGAAGAGTTACAATGATAGGGAATCATATTTAAATTCTGAATGTTCAAGGCCAAGAGAACCTTGAAGCATTTGCCTTCCTGCTCCCATACCATTGNGTTAGAGAGCTGTCCTCATTAGATCCCAAAGGGTTTGTGCTGGGCTCCCGTGGCCTAAGCTCCAAATCAGGAGATGAGGCATGAGGCATGATGGTTTGGGGGTGTCCTCTGAAGGTTCATGTGCAGGAACCTTGGTCCTCAATGGACAAGTACTATGAGGTGGGGGATCTTTAAAAGGCAGAGCCTAGTGGCTTGTGATTCGATCAAGGATGCTCTCTCTACCTTTGGAAGGAATTAATGTGGTCCAGGGGAGTAGACAGCTGATGGGCCAATCNCAACAGCCTCTGCACCTACCCCTCTCCCTCTGCTTCATTTTATGGAGGATAAATCAGGCTTCCTCTTCCGTGAGGGGCAATCTTTTTGGGGAAGATGCTGTCAGAACACAAAGTGCCTCTTCTGCCACAGAGAGGTGAACAGTCAAGTGCCTCTTCTTTTTTCCCCTTAACAAAAAAGAGATCCCTTTTGCTGTGGCTTAAATGCTCCCCCCACCCAAATGCAACTTGAGTGAGTTGACATTGTACCAGTGTGGCGAAGCAGGACCTTTAGGGAGTGATGAGGTTATGAGGATTCTGCCTCACCAGTGTAGTACCACTGAGATTTTGAGAACTAGTCAGTCAATGAGGATGTGGAATCCTGCTAAGTGGATGAGTTCAGTCTAATTCCTTCTCTCTGTCTTGTGTGCTCTCTTGTCCTGTCATGTTCTGATGAAGCAGGTAGACCTTCACCAGAATTGTGAGCACAAAGCTTCTAGTATTTACAAACTATCCAGCCTGCAGTATTCTGTCATAGTAGCAGAATGTGGTCTAAGCATTTCCTTTATCTGTGTTGGGATGCTGAAGCATCTAAAAGGCCTTACTCCAGCTGTCCATCCCATTAGTGTGAAGGGTGCTGTGAACTACAGAAAATGTAATGGTGCCTCTACTGCCCTCCTGAGCTCACCTGGAGAGCCCAGTTCTCACCAGAGCAAAAGTAGAGGAGCACCCTACTTTGATANACAGACTGACTTCTNCTTTGGGTCATGTTCTCTCCCTATCTAACAGATTCATTCATTCACTCACTCTATCAATCGTTACAATAAAAGAATAAAGGGAAAATATTTGGGGCTTTTTACTTTTGCTACTTCAAAAAATGTCCTTAACTTTCTAGCTTTTCCTCTCACCTGCTGAAAAAATAAATGTATCTACCTCTACTAGATGACACATATAAAGTGTCCAGCATGTTATAGATGCTTTATGATTCTTATTTCTGTTGCGACTCATTGTGTGCTAACCTCNGGAATACATAGCTGAGTTAACCCAAACCTGCTTCATGGAGGCTACATTCTGTCATGTCTATGTCTCCTTTNAACTGTCTGGTGAGATGCCCAGTGGTAGCTGCTCCAACCCAGCCACTAAAGATATGTTCTCCTGTGTGTCCAAGTGCTGGAAGCCCTCAACTTAAGGTAGGTGTAGGAATGACCTGTCCCAGGGATGGNAGGGCTTTTTCCTCTACTCTATCAGCCCAACTGGTCCAAATACCTGTGGCTTCTGTCCAGCATTGGCTCCTCCAACTCTCTGGAGACCTGGGTATATATGGAAGGGTGGGAAAAGAGCAGAGTTGGCCACTGTCACTACAGCTGCAGTCTGGTCCTTACAGAATGATGACACTGAGGCACCTCTGAGTGATGCCTGAACTGTGCTTGGAAGCCCACAGCATGGAAAGGGAAGCCAGCGGAGGCACGGCTGCCTCTTGGCCTCCAAAAGAGCAAATGTTTGGGAATGAGGGTGCCAGAACAGAACTGTCTGCACTGTTGTCCCGGTCCCTGTTCAGCTCAAGTCATCACACATGTGCTAAGAGGCTCTTGGCTCTAGGTGGCTGGTAGACACTGGCTGACAGATTTGGGATCTGATAAGAGGCTGTTGATTTCTTTCGTTTGTGCAATGCCGGAGATGAATTTTAACAGTTAAAATTGGGAAAGAGAAAAAGAAAGAAAAAGAAAGCCCTTGAATTTTGCCAGCATTACCATGCTGGCTGTGTCTTTTAACGGATTGCTTGAAGCTGACAAGTGTCTGATCCGGAGGAGTCTATTTATAAGGGGCCTTGTTGCCATGTGCCTTCTGTGGAGCCGAGCGGTGCTAAAGTAGAAGCCAAAGGAGATGTTCATGGGGACACATCTTCCCTCAGGTTCCTGTTTCANCTTGGATTCATAGGCATCCTCTGGTGCAGGCTGGCAGCTTCCATCTGTGCAGGACTCTGACCTCAGGACAGCAGCTTCAAGTGACCATTGGGGCCTGAATTAATGGTGCCAAACAAGACTCTCTCTCTCTAANGATGGTGATGATGATGATGATGGTAGTGATGATAATAATAATAAATTAAAAATTTTATGGCTGGTGAGAAGAGAGCTCAGAGGGTAAAGGCGCTTGCCACCAAGCCTGGTAACCTACGTTCCATCCCTAGAAGACACATAAAGATAGGAGGAAACCAATCATACAAAATTTTCCTCTGACCGCTCTGTGTGCACTGTGGCATGTACATCCACACATACATCATTGCACACACATAATACAAAATAATAAGTAAATTTAAAATAAAAAATATTTACTCCCAAGGGCATGTTATTTTGTAAGCTCTGACAACCTGTATTGTGCAAGCCAATAAATGATNGTGATTTGAGTGATGGGCCTAGATGCCTGATCTCACCATTTGCCCTAAGTTTTGACTTCTCCGTGTTCTGGACAGCCTTCTGCTGCTGTGGCAAACACCTGTGGCAATCATCACAAAGAGGGAAAGGCTTGTTTGGCTTACGGTTTCAGAGACTTTAGTCCATGATCGCTTGGTCTTGTTGCTTTGGGCCTGTGGACACAGAATGTCACGTGGGGAGCACTTGGTAAAGGAAACCTGCTCACCTGGAAGCATCCAAAGGGCATGAGGTGGGGTACACTCCAGATAGCCCCTTCTGTGACATGGCCTCTGGTGACCTAACTTTCCTCCACTAGGCCTACTTGACAAAGTGGTCTCTGGGGCCAGAGTTAAGCATCAAGAGCAGAAAATAATGTCACTGTCACAGCTGTAGGAAACAACCTAGTCTCCACTATGATCCAGGGTCCCCTTTTGGAAGACCTCTGCTGATTCCTGTGTCACCTTGTTGATGTAACTTTTGCCAGTTGAAAAGATCTATGACCCACATGTGGAGTGTGGGGACNTAAAGGTCTCCTAGTCAATACAATAATGATATGATCTTACCACAGCTTTNGTAGTGCCAATGGATGACATCCAGGGCATCATTAGTTTCCTAGAGAAGCCACCAATGGGAGGGATTGTAATCATGATCAGTGTTATAATTTGGATGTGAAAAATCCCCCATAGACCTGTGTGGTTTGTGTTTGTTTTTTTACATTTGGTTCACTCTTGGTATTTGGTCACAATGAGAAACAAACTAATAAAATCAGCAACCTTAGCCAGGGGTCTGTCTTAGGGTTACTGTTGCTGTCATGAAGCACCATGACCAAAACGCAAGTTGAGGAGGGAATGGTTTATTTGGCTTATATATCCTAAATCATTGTCCACTGAGGGAAGCCAAAGCAGGAACTCAAACAGNGCAGGAACCTGGATGTAGGAGCTGAAGCAGAGGCCATGGAGGAGTGCTGCTGACTGGCTTGCTCAGTCTGCTTTCTTATAGAACCCAGGACCACCAGCCCAGGGATGGTGCCATCCACAATAGGCTGGGCCCTCCCATATCAATTGCTAATTAAGAAAATGCTAATTAAGAAAAACTCCCAGAGTTCCTATTGGCTTGTCTAGAGGCCAATCTTACAGAAGCAGCTTCTCAACTGAAGTACTCTCCTCTCAGATGACTCTACCTTGTGTCAAGTTGACATAAAACTAGCCAGAATGGGGCTCAAATGTTTGGTGGCACAGGAGGCATTGATAACACTCTCAAAGAGTTTGAAATACTTCTTATGGTTTATGTCACTGCAGATATGGGGACATCAGAGAAGAAGCAAAGATGGTGACCTTTTGGGTCTACACTTGTTGTAAAGTAGGTATGTGTAGTTGAACTTTGTTGCTGGACTTTCTTTGGATTGACAGCTCCCAAATAATGACATGGAGACTTATCATTAATTATTAAAGCTTGGCTTTACCTTAGGCTCATTCCCACCTAACTCTTNTATANTAAATTAACCCATTTATATTAATCTGCTTTTTACCACATGGCTGTTACTTCTTCCCCATAATGTATGTCTGACTTTCTATGTGTCTTGTNGGCTAATCTACCTCTCTTCTTCCCAAAGTTCCTATCTTTGCCAGGAAGTCCTGCCTATTCTCTNCTGCTTAGCTATTGGCCATTCAANACTTTATTAAACCAATCAGAGCATCACATCTTTGCACAGTATAAACAGATATCCTGCAACATTTCCCCCTTTTTGTCTAAATAAAAAGGGAAGATTTTTAACTCTAATACAATAAAATGATATATAATAAGAACAATTATCAGGTAAGAATTACATTTACAATGTCCAGTCCATTTGTATTTGGCAAATTTGGAGAAAATACTTTACTATCTATCCTATCTTGGTGAGTTCAAAGTTTTGTACCTAATTCACTTTCTATCATAACTTGTATTACCAACCTAGAAATATCTTTTTAGATCTTAAAACATTTTCTTATTCAAACAACTTAAGCTTTTACATCTCTCAAACTTATATACTTTACATCTCTTGTGAGTTTTTTTTTTCTGAATTTGGTAACAAGGACAGCTGTAATTATAACTATCTAGTCTTTAACCCCTTCAACACATGAGAAGGATATAATATTATGTGAGTAAACAAGAAGTGCAGAGCAAACAACTTTCCAAAATATAGAAATGACAGAAACATCTGGCTGCCTGGACAGTCACACAAGGTTCCTCTGCAACATTGGAGCATCCATCTTTAGCCTACAGGCCTAGAATATCTGACAAGACTTTTCTGTGAATCAGGAATTTTTGAAGGACTATTCTTCAAAAAGGACAGTCCTACCTTGTCCTGGCAAAGTTTGGCAGTCATCTTCTTTTGTGTCCTGCTTGTCCAAATTGGACAGCATCCTGTCAGCATTTGAGGCAAGGGCAGTTTATTGCCNAGCAGCTAACATTGTCACAATGAAAGCAAACTCCATATGGAGGTTCTTCAATGCCTATCATCTTCTCTGAAGTAGATTGGTGCTGCCAGAAGCAGATGTATCTCAATGTCATGAAAAGCCTTATGTTATTAAAACATTTAATGTCATATTCTGTAGGTCTCTAAAGTGTTTGAAGATCATCTATCTAAAATATATGTTTGACTTTGAAAACATATCTAACATAACTACAAGTTTGATATAGATGACTAACTACTGACCTGCATTTCTTAATTATCTTAAATAGTTTATAATAATAGCTTCCAAAGACTAGAACTTTATGTTACTTTTTTTTATATGAGCTGCAATGGTATAGTATCTTAAACAAGAAAATATATATACAGTATGTTCTAACAAAAGTAATCTTAAATTTGTATCAATATACAAANATCAGTGCCAATGTAAAATATTTGAGATTATGAGCTGTGATTTAGTTTAAAAGTAGATTCAATAATCTACCCTTTTATTCTATCATTCCTCTATATCCCCCACTTCTTACATTTTTAGAGAGAAATCCTTGAATCTAACCTCCTTTGCTTAGTTTCCTCCCTGACCATGACTAATAATAACCTGCAACCCCCTAAATGATGATAAACATTCATAATCCACTGAATGACCAAAAACCACCCATTCCACCTCTTGGAAATGTAGGCATCATGTCCTTAAAATTACTTCCTGTTTTCTGGGGTCGACAACATCTTTAGGGGACCCTAANAAAATTGAGATAATTGTCAAGTCCTGGGAGAGCTAGCTTTGTCATTTGTTGTCCAGTCTCTCTCTGATGGGAAAATATAGAGCTTAACTAAAGTCCTGGATAGNGTAGTCTGTGAGGCTGGATCTCTCAGCTAACTGCTTTGAAGTTGTTCAGGATACAGATTTTCCAGGAAACTTCAGTAGAGGCATTCTGAGAGGCTGAATCACCTGGGCTACTTGTCTTCATTAGTGTTTGGTCCTTCTTTTTTTTCTGAAAACACACAAACCTTTAATGGTACATACATATCTACATTAATACAAGTATGGAATGTGTGGTATGCACAAATCAGCTGAAGATGATTCTCTGTTCTGTGTTTGAGCAGGTAAAAGACATCCGTCAACTTTATAAGTCCTTTTGGACTGCATAATCAAACTGTAATATAAATCTCCATCCATNCCATATGAAAGGATGACATGTTATAATAAGTTATGAGAACTCTGTAGCCAACAAGATTTATCATTTCTCATCCAGTCTCAGAGCTGTTCTGTTGTAGAGGGATCAGCTTATACATCACTTGTCTTGTAGTTCTTCTTGGTTTCTTCCTTCATGTCTGCAGCAAAGATTTTCGGGAGTTCTCCCCTGGTCAAATCTAATCTCTATTAACTTTGAAGGAATCCATAGCTTTTTATTTCCTGTAGAAACAAAGGCATAACCTCTCCCCTAATACAACACATTTCCTGACTTCCATCTGAAGTTAAGATATCCTTGCAATATAAAAGCTGGTTTAATTTAGCAGTTTTTCTACAATATAATGTCTTGCAAGAGCATTTGCCCTTTGCTCATCAGCATTCAAAAAATTCAGTCAACATAGCACTATACAGGATCCAGACATNCTGTGTATTTCCCATCTTATGTGGTTTATATTACTTTTTTATATTACTTTATTCTCTTTAAAGACTTTATTATTTTTAAACTATTTATTTTCTATGACTATCTATATTCATTTTCTTTTCTTTCTTCTGCATCTAAACACATTTTTAAGCATACTGTACCTGTTTAGAGGGTTTTTTGGCCTGGACCTGGCCTTTTTTTTTTCTCGACATCTGCAGTGTTTCTCTGACAGAGTGAGCTAAGCCTTAATCTGCTAGGTGGCAGCTAGGCTATCTGCTGCATAGCTCCACTTAGTACATGATGCTGGCAGCTGGCTCTGCCTCCTCATCACTCCAGGTTGGTGAGAGCTGAGCCTCATGCCCCTCGGCCCAGGCTGGGAGCTGCATTTACCTGCCCCAGCTCCGGGAATTTGCTGAGCCTAGTGCTAAGTAGCACACCAGCTATTCAAGTGCTTAGCTGTACAACAAGGCCTCTTAAAGGAGCCACTTCTCTGTATGATGCAAGCACAGGGCCTACTCAAGAGACTGTGGTCACCAGGAAGCCACATCAAGCTCCATGTTCAGGAACTTATCAGCTTTCTTTGAGGTCCTATGTGGATTTACATGCCCCACATTGGGTGCCAAATGTAGTTGGACTCTCTTGCTGGACTTTCTTTGGACTGACAGCCCCCAAATAATGATATGGACATGTTAATTTTGAAAGCTTGGCCTTAACTTAAGCTCATTCTCAGCTATCTCTTATATCTTCAATTAACCCATTTATATTAATCTACTTTTTGCAACATGGCTGTTACCTCTCCTCCATAATGTACATCTGACTTTCTATGTGTCTTGCTGGTGAATCCTCCTTTCTTCTTCCCAGAGTTCCTATCTCTGTCCAGAAGTCCCACCTGTCCTCTCTTGCCTAGCTATTGGCCATTCAGCTCTTTACTAAACCAATCAGAGCAATACAACTTTACACAGTGTAAACAAATATCTCACAATAGGGATGGTGAACTTTTTGGTTCCTCACTTGAAGTGAGCCCCAGCCTTTTCAAGGTGTGGAAGATGCTGGTGAATTTCACAACATAGCATCAGTATAACCCACTTGCTGCTGGAAGGATCTTGCTCCTAGAGGATGGAGGTAAGTGTTCTATTGATGATGTCTTAGACTTTATGGGGGTAGAATCATACTAGAACATGTACAGTANGGAGCTGAGGTCTGTCTGTGAAGGGATTATTAGTGGTGACCTCATGTACTTTCCTAGAGTTAAAAGAAGTCCTGGNGACCAGCTATTGGCCNTACCTGTTTACTCTCATCATCATGGTATATCAGGGATGAAGCTACCTTTGAGGAAAAAAATGTAGATGTATTTCTGTCAAACAGTAATCCCTGCCCTCACATGTGTGCAGACTACCTGCTTATGATATCCTTTACAAGAATGATACATTTGTTGCAACTGATGTGATGGTTAGTCTTNATTGTCAACTGGACTGAATTTAGGATCACAATGGAAACATGCCTTCAAAAATGCCTGTGATGCATTTCCAGAGAAGCTCAACTGAAGAAGAAAGACCCATCTTGAATGCAGACAGCATCATACCATGGGCTGGGGACCTGGACTGAATACAAAGAAGAAAGTAAGCTGAGTGCTAGCATTCATGTCTATCTGCTTCTATACTATGGAAACAATATTACCAGCCACCTCACACTCCTGCCAGCATGATGCCTCTGCCGTGATGGACTATACATAATCNCACACTGTGAGCCAAGATAAACTCTTCCTCCCTTAAAGTTGCTTCTTGTCACATCAATGAACAAAGTAACTAATACAGTTGGCGAAGCTATGTAGACAAATCTTCATCACCCAGAGTCCGTAGTTTACATTAGGGTTCACCCTTGGTGTGGTATACTCTATGGGTTTGAACAAATGGATAAGACAGATATACTATTATAGCATCATACAAAGCAGTCCCATGCCCTGAAAGTCCTCTAGGCTCATCTATTCTTCTGTGCCCCTCCCCAACCCCTGGGACCCTGATCTCTGAATTCTCTCCATGTTTTTTCATCTTTCATAGAATGTCATCTACAGTATGTAGGTCTTTTAGATTGGCTTCTTTCACTTAGTCCTATNTATTTAATTTCCTTTTAGTGCAGAATAACATTACATTATTTATAGACATAGACATACCACAGTTTATTTAGCTATTCACCTAATGTCAGACACCTCAGTAGCTTCTAAGTTGTGGCAATTATGAATAAAGCTTCAATAAACACCTGCTCTGCTGGTGATGTTCCTCACTCCCTATGCTGCCCATCACTGTGACCTCCTCCCTTGCATTCTAATCTCTGTCCTCCCTTGTGCTCTTGTCCTCTGTCCCAGGTTAGCTCTGAAGGACAGATGCATTCAGAGGCAGGAGGTACCTGCTCTCAGATGGCAGAGCTAACCTGTAAGCTCATGTAATGTCTTGGGCCAAGGGATGGCATTTTTGGAGGTTAGGCCCAGGGCACACAGGCTCACCAGCTTCCTCTGCTCTAGGGGAGCTTNGCTCCACCAAATTCAGACCCAAATGAGAAGTAGGTGCTAGGTTGTCCAAGCAGGCAACTTCTCAACACAATGAGTGTAGGATGGGCTCCTCCTGGAGTGACACAGATGGCAGATGGAGTATGTGTACAAAAGGAGATGCTCTTATATCCTCCTCCTGTCCCTCCTGCTTTCTGTCCTATCCCCCATCACTTTGCTGACTGTCTGGAGAGTCTTCCTGGACCAGGTATTGAGGACATTCCTGTGGCTGGGTAACCATCTCCTCCACATATGCTACAGTTTCCATGCCT
>LZPO01055280.1:112063-123560 GCA_001675575.1 Neotoma lepida
TAGCTCTTACAACTTAAATTAACTCATTTCTATTAATGTATGTGTTGCCCCGAGGCTCATGGCTTTTACTTCTTTTGCATGTCCTGTTTCTTTTCCATCTGGCAGGTGACTCCTCTGACTCCACCCTTCTTCCCATCATTCTCTCTGCCCTGAAAATCCTGTCTNGCTATTGGCCAATCAGCTTTTTATTAACAATGAGAGCAACACATTTTCACAGTGTACAGAAGGATTATTCTACNGCAGGGATGAGCTTTCTTATATCAATCATTAACTAATAAAATGCCCTTCAGACTTGCCTACAGGCAATCTGTGGTGGTTTTAATGAGAATGGCCCCCATAGGCTCATATGTTTAAAGGCTTAGTTCCCAGTTAGTAGANTGTTTGGGAAGGATTAGGAGACGTGGCCTTGTTGGAGGAAGTGTGTCACTGGGGGTGGGCTTTGAGNTTTCAAAAGCCCACACCAGGCCCAGTATCTCTTTCTCTGCCTGTTGCCTGTGGATCAGGATGTAAAGCAGTCAGCTACTGCTCCAGTACCATGCCTGTCTGCTCCCCACCACGATNATAATGGACTAAGCCTCTGAAACTGTAAACAAGCCCCCAATTAAATANTTTCCTTTNTAAGAGTTACCTTGATCATGGTGTCTTTTTACAGCAGCAGAACACTGACTAAGATATAATGTGAGGAGGCATTTTCTTCATTGAGGGTTTTCTTTCTAGATAACTCCAGCTTGTGTTAAGCTGACAANAATGAACTAGGATAGACATTATCCCATGAGCAAGGTGGTGTGGTGGCTGCAGGGTTTAGAGGACAGACACTGACCCTTGTGCCAGAATGACTGGAACATGACATTTTATTGACTGATTCGTCTGAGCTGAGATGGATGCTCGCTTCTCTGGAGGACTGAAAATATTTGTGCTTTGTAGCTGCCAGATGAAACGACTGCCTACCTAATTTGTTCTAGTATAATAAAAACTCAGGAGTCAAAAATTGAGATAAAGACCTGAATGATTGGCCAATCCTCTCTCCATGTTCTCCAGAACCACCAGCGCCACAAATTCCCCCCAAACTCCTCCTGTGTCTCTTCCTGTCCTTTCTAGCCACCTTACAAAGACCTCCAAGAACTTTATGGCTAATCCTAGTCAGCCAATCACTGACTCNGTCCTAGATTTAAGGTTCCTTTATTGGCACATTAGATTGGCTGTACAGACAATTCTTCTGCAACAGTGTTTGATGCCTTGACACTAGAGGTAGAACCCTGAGTCCACTCAGCACCATCTTCAAAGGCCACATGGTCCATCCTTCCTCTAACTGGTTTAGGTATTCATTGTCTTAGGCTTTCAGGTGAGGAATTCTCTTTGCAGGTAGGAAGAGGGGAAGGAGCAGNGTGTACTCTAACCAGACACTGAAAAACAAACACCACATCACATACTTTTCCTTGCATGTGAAAACTAGGGGGAAAAGTTGAAAGTAGAATAGTGATTACTAGAGCTTGGGACAGGTCTGTGTGGTATGAGTGTAGAAGGCTGTTTGGCTATGATCAGTGCATGCTATAGTACATATGAAACTATTACTCGAGCTCCTATTGGTGTTTAATGTGTGTTAGTAAGAAACAAACACACAGTTTATTTTTTAAAGATTTATTTGTATTTATTTATTTGTGTATGCGTGTGTGTGTGTACACATATGTGTGTAAGAAGAACTTCTAACCAGTCTTATTAATAAACACGCGGAACAAGAAATAAGGGTGAAAATCTGACAGAGATCAGAGGAATTAGGAGCAAGCCACCACTCACCAACGCTGCCTCTACTTCCCAGGNGCGAAGCGGAGCAAAGAGAGAGCCTTCCGGTCTAACCTGGCTTTTTCCTCCCAAGCTACATCACTTCCTGTCTTGTCTGCATGGATCTTCAGAACTCTAAGGTTGATGCTGGGATTAAAGGCGTGTGCCACCACCTCCTACTGCTAGTTCCCCATGTGACCTTGGAGTCACAGAGAACCAAATGGATTAAGGGCGTGTGCTAACTTGCATGGCTATTGTTTACTACTGGTGGCTGGCGGCCCCATTTTTCCTCTGACCCTCAGATAAATTTTATTAGGAAACACAGATAAATTATCATATGTGTGTTGCCCTTGGTGGCCATAAGAGTATATACCAGGTCCCCTGGAGCTGGAGTTACAGGAAGTTTGAGCCACCCAACGTAAACACATAATTTCAATAAAAGATATAATATACATTCTGAAAAGTCATACCACAAACTGGACATAGCAGATTTAAAAAAATCAGAGCATTATCAAAACTCTTAATGACCTTTGCTCCTCTACACAGTGACTCACCCCTCTAGGACAGCCACAATCCTGGCCTATGAGAACATAGATGAACTNTATTTTGGTTNACTTGGCTTAAAGGATTCAGGTAGTTTATACTCTTGTGTCTGTCTTCTTTTGATTAACACTGTTTGTCAATTTCATGCATATTGTGTGTACAGTTGCTATCTTAGTTAGAGTTTCTATTGCTGTGAAGAGACACCATGACCACAGCAACTCTTATATAAGGAAAACATTTAATTGGGGCTGGCTTAAGAGTTTCAGAGGTTTAGTCCATTATCATCATGGCAGGATGCGTGGTGGCATTCAGGCAGACATGGTGCTAGAGAAGTAGCTGAAAGTTCTACATCTTGATCCTCAGGCAGCAGAAGTGAATACCATACTAGGCCTAGCATGAGCATCTGAGACCTCAAAGCCACCCCCTAGTGACAAACTTCCTCCAACGAAGCTACACCTACTCCAACAAGGCCACACCTCCTAATAGTGCCACTCCCTGTGGGCCAAACATTCCAACACAGGAGTCTATGGGGGACATTTCTATTCAAACCACTACAGTTACCNATTCATTTTCATCACTGTAGAATGTTCTACTCTGTGAATATGTTACAATCCATTTATTGTCATTCCACCACTGGTTGGCATTTATAGAATTACTTCTTTTATTTTATATCTGTGCTTCTCTGCATATCACAGTGTGCATGTTCTGTGTAGCCCTTCTGAGTAGAGCTGAAAAATGGAATCTGAGTCAGAGGTTCTAGGCACACTCCAGTAATAGATATTGCCAAACATTTCATAATGGTTCTACCAATTCAACCTCTTAACCTCGGTGTTTTGGAGTTTCAGTTGTTCCACATGCATGTCAACAGATAGTATTTTCTGTTTTTATATTTTAGCAATGATGATGTTGTCAGACTACATATCAATTTGTATTTAGCCCAATGGCTAATGAAATTGAGTATAGTTTTCTATTTNCTCATAGTTATTCAGATAGCCTTTTGATGGAAAATTACAGATTTTATTCACTTTTCTTTTGGGTCATATTCTTGTGGACTTGTGATTTTAAAAGAAAAATTTCTATGAAAATGAGAGACATTTGTAGTACGAATAATGTCTGGTTCTATGTCTAGAAATCTGAACCCCAGGTTTTCTTAGAAACCGGTCATTGAGTACTCACAAATCCCACCAATNAGAAAAACCTAAGCAGAGCACACATCATCTTCAGCTCTTCCAAATATGGGGTTTCTCCTTGAAAGACAAAAAGTTCTCTTCCTCCACTTCATGCTGGATTGGGGACAAGTGGGGACGNGGAAGGTCACTTCACATGGGATGTTGGAAGNANGATAATAAAAGGGCATGTGGGCAATGAGGAAGTTTGAGAGTAGTGCATTGTAAGGGCTTGTTATATCACTGGACATATCAATGTGATCAACAATGTAAGTGTCACAGCTCTGAGTGGATAGGTTTCCCCACTGCAAGTGTCACAGCTCTGAGTGGTTAGCTTTCCCCACCGCAAATGTCACAGCTTTGCTGGGGGTGGGGAAGGTTTCCCAGAGCAAGTGTTCCAGCTCTGAAGGGAAAGGTATCCTGGCAGTGTGGAGCCAATGAATACCACAAAGTCACACCACACAAAAAAACCTCCCACAAGAGATTTATTGGGAGGAAAAATCCCAGGAGAGTGGCTACCCTCTGCTCAGGCAAGAAGCAGCAGAGAACTGAGCAGAAGACAGGGTTTATATAGGGTTTCTTCAGGGGACAGAGCTATCCAAGGTGGAGATTTCCAGGGTGGGGATTGGTGGGTTTTCAAGTCCAGAGCTTGGCCACCAGGGTGGGACTGGCAGTGGGGTTAGTGTTCTGAGGATGGAGCCTGGCAGTTGGAGGTTCTCAGGGGCTGGGCCTGGCCACTCATGCTCCTTGAGGGGCTTACAAATAAGAGCTAGTGGAGTGGGAGTTCATTTAAATGGGGCCCATCAAGATGTAACAGGTATGTGTTGAGAGACATGGTTAAGATGGGCAAGTGTTTGCAGAATCTGTGACAGCTCTGCCAAAAAATACTTTTGCTTACTTTGAGGACAATCGGAAGAGCTAAAACTTGCAATTGGAGTGCCTCTGGAAACCACTCAGGAGGCATGCCTCAAGACTCTGGGACCTCTCTTACCCTAGCTGCAAAGGACATGGATTTGCCTTAAGTTCAAATGTCAGGTAGTGCCAGGTAATGGTCCAGCCATTGTTCCTCACCAATTGCCCTTTAAATCCAGAATGGAAGCAGTTGTTGCCATCCATGGCTGCTACTACAAAAGGACATTTTCCTCTTGTGAGACATTTTATACACGGAAATACAGCAATATAGGCATATTTATTATATTATATTACATTATTTGTGTATGCATGAATATATTTATGTATGTATGTGAGGTGGGCACACACATGCCACAGTGTGCATTTGGAAGTCAGAGGACAACTTGTAGGAGTTGGTTTACTCCCTCCACCATGTAGGTCCCAGGGATAGAACTCAAGTTGTCAGGCTTGGTGGCCAGTGCCTTTACTCTCTGAGTCATCTCATCAGCCTGACAAACTCATTGTTAACAGAAAATTTAAGTGAAACCCAGATAAATGTTCTTGACTCTCATCTATTGAACACATCTATGCTCAATAGGTGGCTGTATGCTATGTATTGTAAACTGTAACATCATAAGTGATAAAATATAAGCAGCACATGGTTTTACCTTCAAGGAGCTCACAATACTGTGGGAGAAATAAAGAAGAACAGTGTTAACTTGAAGANAATATGGTGGTTCTCATACCAATTTACAGTGGAATAAGAGAATTCGGTCCTCATAGGTGACCTAAGAGTGGGGAGGAANAGATGCTTTGGGAAAGGCGTCTTGAGACAGTTAATGACTTTAATGTTTTTTGTACTTATCCTTTGAAGGAGGGATGGATGTGTTTGGGGAAAATTAGGGATTACAAGACACTACTGTGTATTGAGCAGAAGGGAAAGATTTCCAATTTCCTGTCTCATTGAGATAGCCACATTGTTATACAAAGAGCCTTGTGATTTACATTAATGAACATTTTTTTCCTTCTCATTTTGAACATGAGCTCAATAAAAGTTAATTAAAATGTAAAATTCACAAATGACCTTGTGTGGGTTAATTAAGGCTAATGAAAACAAGCTTTTCTTCATGGTTCCTCACCTATGGAAACCTGAGAAAATGGCTCTCAAAGCAACAGGACTCATGGCATTCAACATCTATGCTGAAANCCTTAAGAATGGAACCCTGGGAATGCAGGGGTCAGGGTACATGCAAGAATTTGTTATCCTAGAATTCAGAGGAAATGACCTCTGACGTGAAGAGCTAAGATGAGTGAAGGCATGAAGCAGGGAGGGGGCAGAGACAAGCAGAGATGTAAGCTAAGAGTCTCCATAGATGTGTGTGAGCCACTCCATGGNGGGTGGAAGCAGTTAGGAACTATGATGGTGAATACTGGTTGTCAATTTGACAGAATCTAGAATTTCCTCGGAGACAAGCCTCCCTGAGTGTCTGTGAGTAAGTTTCTAGATTGAGTTAGTTGNGGTGCAAAGATCTACCCTAACTATAGATGCCACTATTCCATGGGCTAAGATCCTAGACTGAATTGGAAAGAGAGCTGACCAGCATGCATTGCTTCTTGACTGTAAATACAGCGTGACCTGCTGTGGAATAATCCTTCTGTACACTGTGAAAATGTGTTGCTCTCATTGTTAATAAAAAGTGGATTGGCCAATAGCTAGGCAGGATTTTCAGGGCAGGGAGCATGCTGGAAAGAAGAAGGGAGGAGTCAGAGGAATCACCAGCAGACACAGAGGAAGCAGGAGGTGCAAGATGAAAAAGAGGTAATGCCATATGGCAGAATGTAGATTAATGGAAATGGGTTAATTTAAGTTGTAAGAACTAGCTAGCAACTAGTCTGAGCTTTTGGCCAAGCATTTATAATATTGTTTTGTGCTTTCATGGATTGATTTTTATTTTTGTATTTTTAATAAAATTATATTCATGTATATACTAAACTGTATCTGTAACTTTCTTTTTTCTTGCTTTTTTATTAAGAATTTTTTTTATTCATTTTACATATCAACCACAGATCCCCCTCTCTTCCCTCCTCCCACCCTCTTAGCCTTCCCCCCAACCCATCCCCCATTCCCTCCTCTGAAAAGGTAAGACCCTCCCATGGGGACTCAGAAGAGGCTCGTACATTCAGTTGAGGCAGGTCCAATCCCCTCTCCCTGCATCAAGGCTGTGCAAAGTGTCCCACCATAGGTAGTGGGCTCCAGAAAGCCAGCTCATGCACCAGGGATGGATTCTGATCCTACTGCCAGGAAGCCCCTTAAGCAGATCAAGCTACATAACTGTCTCACTTATGCAGAGGGCCTAGTCCAGTCCCATGGAGGCTCCACAGCTCTAAAATTCATGAGTTCCCACTAGCTTGGTTTGGTTGTCTCTGTAGGTTTCCCCATCATGATCCTGATGCCCCTTGCTCATAGAATTCCTCTCCTCTCTCTTTGACTGGACTCCTGGAGCTTGGCCAGGTGCTTGGCTGTGGATCTCTGCATCTGTTTCCATCAGTTACTGGAGAAAGGCTCTATGATGACAGTTATGGTATTCATGGATCTGATTACTGGGGTAAGCCAGCTCAGGTACCCTCTCCACTATTGCTAGTAGTCTAAGCTGGGGTTGTCCTTGTGGATTCCTGGGAACTTCCCTAGCACCTGTTTTCTCCCTATCTCCATGATGTCTCCCTCTATCATGGTATCTCTTTCACTGCTCTTCCACTCTGTCCCTGTTTCAGCTTGACCATTCCATTCCCTTATGTTCTCATCCCCCATCCCCTACCCTCTACTGCCCCCCCTCACCCCCAGTTTGCTCATGGAGATCTCATCTATTTCCCCTTTCCAGACTGATCCATGAATCCCTCTTAGGGTCCTCCTTGTTAGCTAGCTTCTCTGGAGCTGTGGGTTGTAGTCTGGTTATCCTTTGCTTTACATCTAGTATCCACTTATGAGTGAGTACATACCATGTTTGTCCTTCTGAGTCTGGGTTACCTCACCAGGATTATATTTTCTAGTTCCATCCATTTGCCTGCAAATTTCATGATGTCATTGTTTTTTACTGCTGAGTAGTACTCTGTTGTGTATATGTACCACATTTTCTTTATCCATTCTTCTGTTGAAGGGCATCTAGGTTATTTCCAGGTTCTGACTATTATGAATAATGCTGCTATGAACATAGTTGAGCAAGTGTCCTTGTGGAATGATTGAGCATTCCTTGGGTATATGCCCAAGAGTGATATAGCTGGGTCTTGAGATAGACTGATTCCCAATTTTCTGAGAAACCACCATACTGATTTTCAAAGTGGCTGTACAAGATTGCACTTCCACCAACAGTGGAGGAGTGTTCTCCTTGCTCCATATCCTCTCCAACATAAGCTGTCATCAGTATTTTTGATCTTAGCCATTCTGACAGGTGTAAGATGGTATCTCAGAGTCGTTTTGATTTGCATTTCCCTGATGACAAAGGATGTTGAACAATTCCTTAAACGTCTTTTGGCCAATTGAGATTCTTCTGTTGAGAATACTGTTTAGCTCTGTAGCCCATTTTTTAATTGGATTGTTTGGTATTTGCTGTCTAGTTTCTTAAGTTCTTTATATATTTTGGAGATCAGCCCTCTGCCAGATATGGGGTTGGTGAAGACTTTTTCTCATTTTGTAGGCTGTCATTTTGTCTTATTGACTGTGTCCTTTGCCTTACAGAAGCTTCTCAGTTTCAGGAGGTCCCATTTATTAATTGTTGCTTTCAGTGTCTGTGCTACTGGTGTTATATTTAGGAAGCTGTCTCCTGTGCCAATGCATTCTAGGATACTTCCTACTTTCTCTTCTATCAGGTTCAGTGTAACTGAATTTATGTTGAGGTCTTTGATCCACTTGGGCTTGAGTTTTGTGCATGGCAATAGATATGGATCTATTTGCAATCTTCTACGTTGACATTCAGTTATGCCAGCACCATTTTTTGAAGATGCTTTCTTTTTTCCATTGTACAGTTTTGGTTTCTTTGTCAAAAATCAGGTGTTCATAGGTGTGTGGATTAATGTCAGGGTCTTCAATTCAATTCCATTGGTCCACATGTTGGTTTTTATACCAATATCAAGTTGTTTTTATTACTATAGCTCTATAGTAGAGCTTGTGGTCAGGGATGGTGATGCCTCCAGAAGTTGCTTTATTGTACAGGATTGGTTTTGCTATCCTGGGTTTTTTGTTTTTCCATATGAAGTTGAGTATTGTTCTCTCCAGGTCTGTGAAGATTTGTGTTGGGATTTTGATGGGGATTGCATTGAATCAGTAGATTGCTTTTGGTAAGATTGCCATTTTTACTATGTTAATCCTACCTATCTATGAGCATGGGAGATCTTTCCATTTTNTGATATCTCTTTCAATTTCTTTCTTCAGAGACTTACAGTTCTTGTCATACAGGTCTTTCACTTGTTTGATTAGAGTTACCCCAAGATATTTTATATTATTTGTGGCTATTGTAAAGGGTGTTGTTTCTCTGATTTCTTTCTTAGCCCATTTATCATTTTTATATAGGAGGGCTACTGATTTTTTAGTTAATCTTGCATCCTGCCACATTACTGAAGGTGTTTATCAGCTNAAGGAGTTCCCTGGTAGAATTTTGGGGGTCACTTGTGTATACTACCATATCATCTGAAAAGTTGATAAAAGCAAAAGTTTGACTTCTTCCTTTCCTATTTGTATCCACTTCATTTCCTTTTGTTGTCTTATTACTCTAGCTAGAACTTCAAGTACTATATTGAATAAATATGGGGAGAGTGGACAGCCTTGTCTTGTTCCTGATTTTAGTGGAATCTGAGTTGCTCTCCATTTAATTTGATGTTGGCTGTTGCCTTGCTATAAATTGCCTTTATTATGTTTAGGTATGTTCCTTGTATTCCTGATTTCTCCAAAATCTTTATCATGAAGGGGTGTTGGATTTTGTCAAAGGCTTCTTCAGCATCTAATGAGATGAACATATGGTTTTTCTTTTCAGTTTGTTTATATGGTGTGTTGCATTGACAAATTTTCATATGTCGAACCATCCTTGCATCTCTGGGATAAAGCCTACTTGGTCATGGCAGATAATTTTTTGATGTNTTCTTGGATTCAGTTTGCCAGTAATTTATTGAGTATTTTTGCATCAGTGTTCATGAGGAAGATTGGTCTGTAATTCTTTTTCTTTGTTGCGTCTTTGTGTTGTTTGGGTATCAGAGTAACTGTAGCCTCATAAAAAAGAGTTTGGCAGTGTTCCTTTTGTTTCTATTGTGTGGAACAATTTGAAGAGTCTTGGTATTAGCTCTTCTTTGAAATTCTGGTAGAATTATGTGCTGAAGCCATCTGGTCTTGGGCTTTTTTTTTGGTTGGAAGTCTTTTAATGACTGTTTCTATTTCCTTAGGAGTTGTAGGTCTTTTTAAATTGTTTATCTGGTCTTGATTTAGTTTTGGTATGTGGTACCTATTCAGAAAATTGTTCATTTCTTTTTAGATTTTCCAATTTTGTGGAGTACAGGTTTTTGAAGTATGATCTGATGATTCTCTTGATTTTCTCATTGTGTGTTGTTATGTCTTTCTTTTCATTTCTGATTTTGTTAATTTGGATGTTCTCTCTTTGCCTTTTGGTTAGTTTCGATAAGGGCTTATCTATCTTGCTGATTTTCTCAAAGAACCAACTCTTTGTTCCATTGATTCTTTATATTCTCCTTATTTCTATTTTATTGATTTCAGCCCTCAATTTGATTATTTCCTGGCATCTATTCCTCCTGGGTGAGTTTGCTTGTTTTTGTTCTAGAGCTTTCAGGTGTGCTGTTAAATTGCCTGCGTGAGATTTCTCCAACTTCTTTATGTGGGTATTTAGTGCTATGCATTTTCCTCTTAGTATTGCTTTCATAGTGTCCCATAAGTTTGGGTATGTTGTACATTCATTTTCATTGAACTCTAGGAACTCTTTAATTTCCTTCTTTATTTCTTCCTTGANCCATTGGTTGTTCAGTAGAGCATTACTCAGTTTCCATAAGATTGTAGGCTTTCTGTAATTTTTGTTGTTGGTAAAATCTAACTTTATACCATGATGGTCCGATAAAACACAGGAGGTTATTCCAATTTTTTCGTATCTATTGAGATTTGCTTTGTGACCGAGCATGTGGTTGATTTTAAAGAAAGTTCCATGGGGTGCTGAGAAGAAGATATATTCTTTTATGTTAGGGTGGAATGTTCTGTAGATATCTATTAAGTCTATTTGAGTCATAACATCTGTTAGATCCCTTATTTCTTTGTTAAGTTTCTGTCTGGCATACCTGTTCAGTCATGAGTGTGGGGTGTTGAAGTCTCCCACTACTAGTGTGTGGGGTTTGATGTGTGATTTAAGCTTTAGTAATGTTTCTTTTACAAATGTGGGTGCCTTTGTATTTGGGGCATAAATGTTCAGAATTGAGACTTCATCTTGGTAAATTTTTCCTGTAATGAATATGTAATGTCCTTCCTGATCTCTTTTGATTGATTTTAGTTTGAAGTCTATTTTGTTAGATATTAGGATAGTTACACCAGCTTGCTTCTTAAGTCCATTTGATTGGAAAGTCTCTTCCTAGCCTTTTACTCTGAAGTAGTGTCTGTCTTTGAAGTTGAAGTGTACTTCTTGTATACAGCAGAAGGATAGATCTTGTTTTTCTATCCATTCTCTTAGCCTGTGTCTTTTTATAGATGAATTGAATCCATTGATATTAAGGGATGTTAATGACCAGTGATTGTTAATTCTGGTTATCTTTTGGTGGTAGTATGTGTGTGTATTTCCCTTCTTTCGGATTTGCTACTGTGGGGTTATCTATTGCCTGCGTTTTCTTGCGTGCATCTAACTGCCTTAGGTTGGAGTTTTCCTTCTAGTGCTTTCTGTAGGGCTGGATTTGTGGATAGGTATTATTTAAATCTTGTTTCGTCTTGGAATATCATGCACTCCATCTATGGTGATTGAAAGTTTTGCTGGGTATAGTAGTCTGGGCTGGCATCCATGGTCTCTTGGTGTCTGCATTATGTCTGTCCAGGACCTTCTGGCTTTCAGAGTCTCCATTGACAAGTCAGGTGTTATTCTGATGGG
>LZPO01055280.1:123615-134010 GCA_001675575.1 Neotoma lepida
GGTTTTTCAAGACAGGGTTTCTCTGTGTAGCTTTGGTGGCACCTTTCCTGGAACTCACTTGGTAGCCCAGGCTGGCCTTGAACTCATAGAGATCTGCCTGCCTCTGCCTCCCGAGTGCTGAGATTAAATGCGTGCACCACTACTGCCTGGCCTCCTTTGCTACTCTTAATATTCTTTCTTTATTCTGTATGTTTAGTGGTTTAGTGGTTTGTTTATTATGTGGTAAGGGGACTATTTTGGTGGGTCTAGTCTATTTGGTGTTCTATACACTTCTAGTATCTTCATAGATTTCCTTCAAGTTGGGAAAGTTTTCTTTTATGATTTTGTTGAATATGTTTTCTGCACCTTTGAGTTAGTTAGTATTCTTCTCCTTCTTCTATCTCTATTATTCTTAGGTTTGGCCTTTTCATGGTGTCCCATATTTCCTGGACGTTTTGTGTTATGACTTTTATAGCATTTTCTTTGACTGACAAATCTATTTCCTTTATCGTATCTTCCACGCCAGAGATTCTCTCTTCTATCTCTTGTATCCTGTTGGTTATGCTTGCCTCTGTAGTTCCTGTTTGTTTAATCAGATTTTCTATTTCCAGCATTCAGTTTGTGTCTTCTTCATTGTTTCTATTTTAATTTTCAGGTCTTGAACTGTTTCCTTCACCTGTTTAATTGCTTTTCTTTGTTTTCTTTAAGGGATTTATTGATTTCTTCCAATTTTTTTTTGTCTTTTCCTCAATTTCTTTAAGGGAGTTTTTCATTTCCTCTTTAAAGGCCTCTANCATCTTCATAAAGTTATTTTTAAGGCCAGTTTCTTCTGTTTCTTCTGTGTTGTGATGTTCAAGTCTGCTGTTGTAGAACCACCAAGTTCTGGTGGTGCCATATTGCTCTTTATGTTGTATATATTTTTGCACTGGCATCTACCCATCTCTTGCTCCAATAGCTGCAAGAGGTGTCTGTGTCTGAGGGAGTTGCTCTTGGTCTAATCTGTGCTTGCTGTGTCTGTGTCTCAAGGCACCACTCTTGGTCCAATCGTAGTTCTTGGTTTAATTGGGGTTGGCAGATACTGTGTCTCCGGGAGCTGCTCTTGGTCCAATCAGAGCTGGCAGATCCTGTGTCTCAGGAAGCCACTGAGGTTGCAGGGGGATGGGTGGGTTTGGGGTAGGGAGTGGGTCTTGTAGATTGCAGGGTCTGATGGGGGTTGTTGGTGGGGAAGTCTTCCCTGCTGGCTTGCAGTGATGGGTGGGGGCGAGGGGGCACAGGTTGTCCAAGCATTTGCAATTAATGTTAAGTCTCCATGTTGATTATTTGGGAACTGGTGGGTGGGAAAGAAAAGCCCGCCTACAGTGGCCAGCTGCCTCAGGCTCTTGCTGCCATGACTTTCCATGACAATGATGGACTGTGCCCTTAAACTGTGAGCCAAAACAAACCTTTCTCTCCTTAAGTTGTCCTCATCAGGTGTTCTGTCACAGCAGAGGAATGACCCAATATTAAACTGCCTGTGCTCGTCTTGAAAGCATCTGACAAAGTGTCACTCTAATCATTTGGGAGGCATTTGGCTGCATGGAATAGAATCCCTTATTCACTCCAATCAGAAGAAACAGCTGCTTTGCTCTCTCACATGGTAAAAAGCCTGGCAGGATGCAATTCCAGGACTGCTTAATCCACCAGCTCCCTGATGGCTTGAGACCCACGCTGTTCCCATCTTTCTGCTCTGCCATCCTAAATACTTGGCTTATGCTAATGGCTGCTCTGCTAATAGATGGATGCTGGGGTTTCAGGAATAGTGCAGTGGTCTCAGGCACAAAAACAGTAGTTATTTATTTATTTACTTATTTATTTAGCAATGAAAACCTCTGCAGGATCATCCTGTGCAGACCTCTTTTAGTTTCATTGACCCAGACAGCTGCACACCATATGTATGCCCCCAAATCAGTCATTAGCCCAGGAAATGATTCCACATCATCTGGTGATGACTTCTCAGCCCCAGGTAAGTGGACAGCCTAGCTCTCCATGAAGGACTTGGTAACTCGGACAGCATGAACAAAGGTAGAGTTCTAGTTGCAGGAAGATAAATGGAGAAAACATGTTGGTGACCAACTCTTCAAGCTCCACCGAGCTGTCTGCTTCCTCCACCCAGGTGTCCTAGCTAGGGTTTCTATTGCTGTGAAGAGACACCATAACCATGGCAACTTTTAAAAAGGAAAACATTTAATTGAGTGGCTTGCTTACAGTTCAGAGGTTCAGTCCATTATTATCATGGTGGGACATGGCAGAGTGCAGGCAGACAGGTGCTAGAGCTGTAGTTGAGAGTCCTATATCTTGTAGGCAACAGGAAGTGGTCTGAGACACTGGGAGGTATCTTAAGCATATATGAGACCTCAAAGCCTGCCTCCATAGTGACACACTTCCTCCAACAAGACCACACCTACTCCAACAAGGCCACACCTCCTAACTGTACCACTGTTTTTTGGGGGCCATTTTCTTTCAAACCACCACACCAGGTTAAAGAGGCACAGTCTTGGGGATTAGAGACTGACGCTTTCGTCATCTCATTTGTCTTGCTAGCAAACAATCAGAATCATTTCAGACAAATGAGCACAATATAGTAAACACTTGATTACACTCAGACTGTTGGGGGACAGAGCCCATATAAACATGTAGGAATGCTTTTAGAAAAGTTGCGGGGTATCTAAACTTGACTGTTGATATAGGGAGCCTTTCCTTTCTGTGACCTTCCTTACTGCTCATGTCTTGTCCAAGAGACCGAGTATATGATTTACTCTATTCATCGATGTGACAAAATACCAGACAAGCAGCAACTAAGTGAGGGAGACTTTACTTTGGCTCGCAATTTAAGAAGGGATATGGTCTATCATGGGGGAGGGAGAGGCACAGCTAGAGGAGCACCTGCTTACGTTTCACACACAGGCTGGCAGCAGAGAATGGTGGATGTTGGTGCTCAGCTTACATTCTCCTTTGTATTTAATCCAGGTCTCTAGCTCATGGGCTGGTGCTGCCCACAGTCAGTGTGAGTCTCCCCTCCTTGGTTAAATTCCTATAAACATCCTTAAAGACACACCTATGTGTGTGTTTCCACAATGATGATCAATCCAGTCGAGTTGACAATAAAGATTTATCATCACACCCAGGATGTGCTTANATTTTTCTCTGCTCTATCAAAGCACCAAATATATTCATGTAAAGTTTGCATGACTAGTGAGCATACACGAGTGATTAAAAAGCAGCAGACACTGAACCTCAGCTCTATCTCCATCTCTCAACTATTCTAAGCCTCAGTTTCCTCGAATACAAATGAGGACACTGATAACGGGCTGTTGTTACTATGGTTATTGTTTTTTGTATTAGGACAAGGTAATTTCCAACAACTCTGAAATCTCAGTAGCTTAATAATAAATGTTTACTTCTCACTAATACTGTGTCCTAGTGTGGATGATTCTGATCAGGTGGCTCCTGGTGACCTAAGGACTCAAAGATCCTACCTTTCTATCTTGTGGCACCATTCCCTTCAATATATAGCCTTGGGGCTAGAGACATTAAGAGCATGTATTGCTCTTGCAGAAGACCAGAGTTTGGATCCTAGCTCAGGGATATCATACACCCTTTTCTGGACTCTTTGGGTACCTACACTCACGTACACATGCCACATGTACACACACACACACACACACACACACACACACACACACACTTTAAAAATAAAGTAAATCTTTAAAACAAATAAAAACTCCACTATCTCTGAGGTTTCTGAAGGATGGTCACACTCCCTTAGCTTGCACTGGAAGAGCCTCATGGTTGAGAGTCAGGACCTCATCAAATATGTCTGAATCAGGTACTGGAAGAGATAACTTAGCTGTATGTTCGGGTGGAGAGATGATGAGAACACCATGCAAGTCCAGCCACACTATTATTATTATTATTATTATTATTATTATTATTATTATTATTAATATATGTTCAAAAAGGCAGTCATTCTCAATTTTCTAATAGTTTGTAGATGTTCACAATCGTAAGCATAGTCTGTCATTCTAGGAGCTCAAGAATCTACATGATGGTTTGAAATGTTGAGGGAAACTAGTCTGTTACTAACCACAGTGATGAAGTCTGTCTTCCTAGAAATATCACACATGGTACTGATGCAGTGGGTATTGGTTCAGAACTGTGGACCATACTCACAGCAGATGTTCCCCTTAACTTCCTTGAATCCTTATCTTCATGCCCCTCAGCCCCCAGTTTCTTTCACTCCCAGTACCTAGAACCCATACTTTTTTTGTTGTTGTTGTTTGAGGGCTCTCAAGTTTCTGGAAGCTTCTTTGCCTGTGTGAAGTCAAAATGGGATATGCCTGGAAGAATACATCTCTCTGACACAGCTCTTGTGTGAGTTTGTTTTTCATTATTACAACAAAATACCTGAGGTGGGTTTACTTTATAAATGAAAGAGGTTTTGGTAGATCCCAGTTCTGGAGATTAAAGGGCATATTGTCAACATTAGCCAGGCTGTGTATGTAAGCACGTGTGAAGAATAAATCTAATTCATCTTATCAATAAAAACCAGGAGTCAGATATCGGGGAAAAACCTGAAAGATCAGAGACGCAGGGGAGCAGCCACCAGTGACTTCCTACCTCTTCCTTACCTCGAATCCAAAAGGGCTGAGATCCTGTCTTTGCCCTGCCTTATCACTTCCTGTTTCCTCTCTGTACAGATCTCCAGACCTCTATGGTTAACTAGTGGCTAACTCTGCTCTCTGACTCCAAGCAAGCTTTGTCAGAACACAAACAAAATTTCACACAACACACATGCATACATGTGTGTGCATGCATGAGAGAGAAACAGAGATAGATAGATAGATACATATATACATATATAAATACATACATACACAGAGAGAAAGAGAGAGAGAGGAGATTTTGCAGGGGCCTGTGATCTTGTCCTTTCTGAGAGCACAGTGAACCTGCCTTGCTACAGCTTGAATCTGAAATGTATTCCACACGCTCATGTTTTGCACACTGGTCCCTAACTTGTGTTATTTTTGGAAGCTGTGAACACTTCAGGAAGTTGGGCCTGGCTGGTGGAAGTAGGTCACTGAGAAAAGTCTGTGAAAGTTATGCCAACCTCAGTCCTAACCTGGATGTTCTGCTTCTGGGTCTTCTGCCATGTGAAGAGGCCCCACCACACACTCCTACTGACATAAACTCCACTATGTCTTTGTTACAATGATGGGCCANACGAAACTCTCCTAAAATTGTGTCCAAAATAGCCCCTTCTCCCTTAAGTCACTCCTGTCAGGTATGTTGGTCACAGTGACACCAAAGGAACTAATAATAGACATAGACTCTCAAAGTTCTCACCTCACAACTTTGGCATGCTGAAAACTAAGCCTTCAACACATGAGCCCTTAGGAGACATGCTCAAGCCATAGCCAAATCACAGAAATCCTTAAATGATAGGTAGAGTGGCTCTAGGTCTCCTGACTTCCTCATGGGACAAGCCAGTCACTCTGAAAGCATGAGGCCTTGGCTGGCTCAGCCACCTTGCTTAGCTTCCTTCTCTTCTGGTTTCTATTCTGTATTCTTCCCTTGGGGGACACAGCTTAATAAACTACTTCTGCCCACAAAGCCACTTCTCATGAGTTCTCACCTCAGAGCCAGATTCTGAGGAACCAACCTCAAAGCAGAATCAGAATTTTTGAAGTTTCCTGTCCCTGTTGGACTGCAGAGAAGAGTGGCATCTTCCGTCCCATTCTTATTTTCCTATCACCCTAGTTGTTCCATGAAAAGAATCAAAAGATCACAAAAGGAGACTTTGCTGTGATATGGGGCCCCTGAGTGGCATGGGGACACAAGGATGTCCTCTAGTAGCTCATCAGCCCACATCCCGTNCATCAAGGCATTCTGAGAGACTGGGTTCAGCCAGGACCAGACAGGTCATGTGAAAACAGAATTTACATCTCCACAGAGGGTCATTTCTGTCAACTGAGCCAGATTTGCTTCTCTCCATGGGAGCTGCACATTGTGAACTTGTAGAATTTGGACTGTAGAAGACGCATTTCCAAAGATTCTTGCTGAGATGACACAGTCTACCCCAGGTGAGTTGCTGCCAGATGTATGCTGACCATGTAGAAAGCCGTTCCTTTCTCTTTTATCCCAATAAAGGTCTCTTTGGTTTTGCTTAGGCCTGGCCTGGGATCTTTGAATTTCTTCCAAAGATTGGAAATAGATTCCATAATGACTCCAAGGCAGCCATACTCAAGACACAGTGAGGTATGTACTAGGCTGAGCCTCAAGCTTCCTTCAGGGCAGCTGTACCCTTAACACCAAGCAGATTCTCCATCGATATGGACTTGCTGTCCCTTTAGTGNGAAGTACAGGGTTAGCATGGGATGCTGTAGAGAAAGGGTCTTTGAGATCACAGCTTAGTGATTGCTATTTGTGCAGAAAGATCTAGCATCTCAATCCAACTTGCAACAATCCTGAGAACCATCAGGGCTGTCAAGGTCCACCACGGTGCGGTTGAACAAGGGTGGCTTTTGTTCTGTCTTTCTCTGCACTTTACTCTTCACTGATGTAAAGGTGATTCCTTAACANGACACAGGAAGCACTCCATTGAGGAGTCTACTTCTAAGACACCCCATCTGCAATAGTCATGCTTTCCTTTCTCCACAGCCAGGACTCCTGAAGGTAATAAAGAAGACACAGCTAAGTCAGTGTGCACTCAGCTCTCTGAGAGAAATGCTTATCCAATGACAAGGAGAGGGCAAGGCCTCCAAAGGGCAGATTGAGAATGAGGTGATGGCCAGGGCCACCTCATTCTGATACACACAGAGGGGTCCTAAGCAGGGACTTAGAAAGCTCAAGCCCCAGAGCAGACGCCTTCCCTGAGTGCTCCCCAACCTTCACCTCACACAGTCTCATAGACAGTTAGCAAGCCCTGCAGACTGCATGTGGTTGTGCTCGGTCCTTTCCAAGCCCTCTTCCTCCATCCTACCCAGAGCCACAGCTATCTCTTTCTTGGGCCACCATGACCCTTGCCTCTTGGCAGCTCATTCTCTACATTGTGGTTGGAATGACTTTTGAATAATCAAGTTTTCCACTTCTAAAATCTGTTATTGTTTTTTCACAATTAGTTGTTTTTTGATTGATGACAGTTTGATGTATAGATGCCCTCCCATATTTCCCTAAGATATTAAGTAAGTGGATTTAAGCCTCTCTGCTATGATTAGAATATGAGCTGCTTCCTCAGTCATAAATTAATTCTTTTGTTGAGTCTGTTGACACCTGTTTGGGTATCAACCTTTAATGTTGTGTGTAAATCTCTGCATTTGGTCTCTGATATGAAATCACAGTTGTACTTCAGCAAGCCTATGGGAAGGAGGCAAAAGCCATTGCTTCAATTGTATGAGGAGGGACACCAATCACACCACTGTGAAGACAGCTCACTAACCCATTTGCTTTTGGGAGAGAGGGTACTAGGAACTGAATCCAGGACCTCAGACATGGTAAATAAGCACTCTACCACGAACTCATCTACCTGTACTGGCTGCTCATTTCTCCTAGGTGTTTTCAGCTTCCCAGGGATCCAGTTTGGCCATGTACCCAGTTTTCACATTGAAGGGGCCCATCTAGAAGCAGGGATATCTTAATCTGACCAGAAAACTCCTTCCTGACCATGCAAACCAAAGACCATCTTTAAAGGCATCTTCGTCTTCATTACCTTGATCATAATAGTTCTTTAAATATTTACTAGCTTACAAAGGCCCTCCCCTACTGAATCAAAGTCTGTGGAGCAGAGGCTGGGTCTGTCTGGGCCACCAACCTGTACCCAGTTCGTAACATTGCATTCGACATGCCTCGTTCAAGAAATAATTATTGAACAATGTCTTGCCTTTGCTTTGACGTCAGATTTCTTTTTAAAGAAAGAATTCTTAGCTAAACACAGAAAACAGCTGCAAGATAGGGCATGCTATAAAATGAGAGCAAAGGGNCTGTGCTTCCACTTAGAGTCTGTGGGGCGAAGGAACAGCAGGGCTTCCTCGGCCCAACCCCCTTTTCCTGCTTTTGGGAAAATAACTTCTCTATCTCTGGTCTCCTGGCCTCACTCCGGAGTCTGACTTCACCTTCCTGAAAGCAGGAGTTTTTTCCTACTAAATTCTGCTTGCCTGCTGCCAGCANAGAGAGATGGAGCCTGCAGAGGCAGCCACAGGACCATCCTGTGCCATTCGAGGAGACATTCCCATTAGTCACTGGGTCCTGGGGTCTCAGCAAGCAGGATATGGAAAGATGAAGGGAGAGAGGGCTTCGTGCCTCACCAGTTTTGAGTCATCCCTGAGTGTCAGCACCCCCACCCCACCCATGAGCACGACTGTGCCATCTGCAGCCATCTGCCCAGCCTCTCAACCGTGGTACCAGCTGCAGTAGGTAAGTAGTAGCNGGGTAGGCCTCCCTCAAATAGAGAATGCTTGGTGAGTCTGAAGAGGAGGGGACTTTAACAATCAAAGCTCCTCCCCAGCTGTTTTATAAGTAAGAAAACTAGGCCACAGCTGAGATGACTGGCCCAAGGTCACCGTGGCAAAGATGGGGAAGCTGGGACCAGAATGAAGGGCTCCTAATACCCATAGGCACTGGGACTGCATCAAAGTATGCTCCCCACCCGGCACCCTGTTTATCTTGTCCTCCAGAATCTTCTTACCATCTCAGCCACAGGCCCCAGCTTCAAGGACACCCCTGCCCCACCACCATGCAAGCTGCTTCTTCCTACTTGGGCCTGAAGGGCTTGCTGGCCTCTGATCTTGTGGCACTCGCCTAAACAAAGCTCCCTGAGTAGTAGCAGGCAGAACATGGGAGCAGCATCTGAGGGCCAAGAACTGGCTGTAGCCAGAGTATGTGCTGGCCAAGAATGAGGACACCTACTTTTCTTCCCAAGAGAATAAGTGACTCTCAGAGCCCAGAGCCATGCCCTGGGATGAGAGTCCTTCCCAGGCCCGCCCCCTGCGCGGGGAATGAGCTCCCTTAACAAGCCCACACTGGCTTAGTCTTGGCACTTCCGGTCCTTCCTCCCTGCTGTCATTTCCTCTCCTTTACTTTGATCCTTTCAACAGACTGTCATTTCTCTTTTTAAGAGATGACACCGCACCTGGTATCAGTTGACTCGTACCCAGCGCACTGTCTCTTGGTTCTCCCAGGGGTCACTTTGGGCAGAACTGTGTCCAGGACCTGTCATCTCCAGTGCTGAGAAGANGCTTTGTCCTGAAAGCTAGGCTGGCTGGGATCTGACCACCTGAGACAGAAACCTGGTGCAAAGAGGAGGGTGAGAGGCACGGCTAACTGCTCAACCGTCACTCCCGACACCCCAATTAGGGTTTGGGGAGCGGGCAACAAGCGGCAGCCTGGTTATGTCACAAGGCTCCATCCTGGCATGGTGTTGCCTGGAAAGCCGAGTGTGNAGGCCTGTGGGGCTGGGCTAGCCAGCTGAGGACTGTGGTGCCTTGTCCTTCCAAGAGCATTTTCAGTGTGATCCATGGGACACTCCGGGAATAAACGGTTTAGAGATCAGCCAAGCTTGGCACGCACAGCTCCGTGCAAATCTGTGTCCCTCTTGCCAGTTTGTTCCAGTACCCTTGGCTCTAAACCACAATCACTGTGTCTTCTGACCTTAAAGCCTGGCAGGTACCTGGGCCTTGAGGGGCCAAGAAGGCGCTGCAGAGGCGTGGTAGCCTTGTCTCCTCGAGATCCGGGCTCATGGACCCTCGCCTTTGCTTTGGATTTTGCTTCGTCTTACTTGAATTTCTGGAGGAAAAAAAACAAAACAAAACAGAAAAACAAAAACAAAAAATCCCCTCAACTAACTAGTTCGAGGCCAAAGCGGAGCTGGCCAATGAAAGGCCAAGCTGGAGCATTACAGCATCAGCGAGGCCGTTCATTGGCCGACCTGCCCTGAGGAGATGTGGCTCCCCGCCCCTCCCCACGGTGCGGAGTCCGTGCGGGCAGCGCTGTGTGCGCGCCCCGAGATGCCTGGCTCGTGCCCTTGGCCTCCAGCCCTGAGCTCTGGGGGCCCGGGGCTTTGCGAGCGNTTCAGCGAGCCTTGGNCAGCCGCAGGATGGCAGCGGAGTCCGCGCTCACCAGTGGTGGCTGCANGGACGTGTGGCGCTGGGCCTCTGCACGAGGGAGCTCGACTGCAGACTTCCAAGGCGCTTAGTCCCTGCGCCCATTGCGGGGGACCTGCTTCAAGAGCTGTGTTGTGGTGCGGTGCGGTGCGTTTCCTGCCCGCTTTTTAGAGTTACATCAACCACCATCTCGGAGTTGAGCTGGGCATATTGTTTCTGGAATGAAAACTGCATTCCCAGTTCCCTTACTAGATATGACTAAGTTGTGGTCAACCGGGTATAA
>LZPO01055281.1:30699-70935 GCA_001675575.1 Neotoma lepida
CACNCNNACNTNNATGGAGTCCTNGGACTTGCCCAAGGCTAGGTAGATGTAATGGTAGAGCCCTAGAGCCCAGTGTTCAGTTGCCAGGGCATTTTACCCTAGGCCACAATAACCTTTCTTCTTGACAGGTCAACAGATCTGAGAAGGATATTCCCATGAATCTAACTAGGTTCCATCACAACGCGGCTAATTTTGTTAAGTTTGCCAGACTGTTATTGGTTGTCTTCTTGACGTCTCTGAGATAAAAGGATAAACTATATTATTATTATTACTATTACTATTTTATTATTATTATTATTATTATTATTATTATTATTATTATTATTATTATTATTATTATTCGCTTCCACTTTCACACTTCATACATCTACATGCTGCTGCAGCAAACAAGTGGCTGACACCATCTCAACGCTGCTTTTCCCTGTGTCTGGACCGGGTTTATTAATGTAGATTGCTATTCGAGGTGCCAGGGGTGCCACTGGAGGATCCCTGATTCCTCTGAGCANAGCACTGAGNAGTTTACCGGCGGGGAGGTAACAGGTGGAAACAAGAGGTTGTATTTCACAGAGCCCAGAGCAGCTGTTTGCGCACTCTCAGTGGCGGTGCGAAGCTTTGTAAGAAATCTGTCTTCTAGCGCTCTCTCTCTCTCTCTCTCTCTCTGACCTGGAAGCCCAGTAGATGTGGAAGACTTCACCAGGCAGAGTCCGGTACACCAATGCGTCTACCAGATGTCACATCTTGATTCAGATTGAGCTAGACCTTTCCAGGAGCTTTGGCTTGTGTGTGGGTTCGCACGCTGACCTACAATCACGCCGACCACTTGCGGTGTGGGACCTCTCTGNTCCCCCGCCCGGTCCCTTCACTGTCCTCGAGTGACCCAATGCTCTGCGCGCAACAGTTGGGACCTGCTGTGCGCGGGCTCCCGGGCCATGCGCGCCATGCGATCTCCGGGCCAGGCTTGTCATTGGCAGCCGCACAGCGGCCTGAGCGCTCCCCCTAGGCGTGCGGCGCTGGGCCCTTCCTCAGATGGAGCCACGCACCGGCCGCCCCCCAGTGCGCCGGTGCCTCCCCGGGCGCCGAGTGCGCAGGCGCCGGCCGTGAGGACCGACCGTGCGCTGGGCTCGAACGGGGTTGGAGCGCGCGGCGGCGGCGGNAGCGGCGGACAGACAGACTGCGGATCGACGCACGGACCCAAGGATTCTCGAGCCTGGGAGCTGGCGGCAGTGCTGTGCGCGCCGCCTGGCCTGAAGGGTGGCCACCTTGCCATGTCGCTTGGCATCTTCTGAACTAGGAAAGCCCAAGGATGTCCGCTCTGAGGAAGGTGCGAGACGCGCGGGGCCGCGGGGACTGGGATGCGGGGACCTGGGCGCTAAGTGGCGAGAGCCGTCGGGGCAGGGAGGGGGCGGTGCTGCGAGACCGACCCGCGTGGGCCCTGCCTAGGCGGCTGTGTTGGGGGTAGGAGGCTACTAGGAACACGCTCCGGGAGTGTGAGATAACCTTAGGGGCGGCCGGTACTCCGGGGTCCGCAGCTGGGGTCCTTCCGGGCTGCAAAGCCTGGTGGCAGGGTTGCTGGCACACGGGCTCCCCGGTTACAGGAGCGAGGCGGAGGTGTGAAATTCCCCGCTTTGCGAGGCCGGGTAAGGGGGTGCAGCCTGGGGCGCTGGCCAGCGAGGGGGCTGGTGGGGCAGTGGGGAGCGACCTGTGTTCCCCCTCCCCCCAAGCCCAGGTAGCCACCGGGACTCAGACTGGGAATGAATGGAAGGTGCTTGGAGCTGGTGCTACAGGGCGCTGGGGTCGCGGAGGCGGGGAGGGGCCACTTGTGTCCTTTGCTGCAGCCGTCGCGACGAGCAGGGCCTGGGCCTAGAGGTTGGGAGGGGGTAGCCGCTGCTGGGCTCTCCAAGTGCGAGCCGGGAGCACGGGGGCTTTTTTAGGGTGGTTGCTAAGCGAAGCGCTACCCAGCGCAGGGTTTTGTAACTAAGCCTCCCCCGGCAGCTGCTGTTGCTGTTCTCGGGCTCTTTCCCTAACGATCGCAGAAGAAATAATGAGGATGTAATTATTACAGCCCTGCGCGGCGAAGGGATGGGGGGGCGGCAGGCACCGGCTCCTCTGCTTGGCGCCGGCCAGGTGGGGCCGGGCGGGGCAGGGGATTCCTCTCCCACCCTCCTGGAGCGGCTGGGCGGCGGGAGGTGCTCCGCTGGGACCCGAGACAGGGGCTGGGGCTCTAGACCGAGTTAGGAGAGGTGGGCAAGGGCCGCAGGAGGCGTCTAAGCGGATGCAGAGTGTCGCAGGTGGAGGGGAACCCGGAGCGCCGAGGCTATTTAGCGATTCGCACCCGAAACTCACAACACCCTGTGTGGCGCTCCTACACTTCGGGAATGTGGTGCCAGCCGCCCGCAGGTCGCTTTTCCTTCAAATGGATGTCAATTCCGGCCCGGGTCGGAATCCAAATGCGTGACTGACTTAATCAGCATCGGCTGTGTGGTATCCGTGAGCAAATAAAGCAACGGGCAGCGAATTCGCCCTCGGTGTTGATGAACTCTGCCAGCCTAGGCTGTGGGCGTTTCAGGGCTGGAGATTAAAGCGCAGCAGTTCTTCCTGGCGTCTCATACTTGGAGGCAAGAGGGAGCACTCTGGACTTGGAGCCTTGGGATTGCTGTTAGTGGCCAGTGCGGGTACATCAGCCTACAACCTTGAGATCTGACCGTTACCTTGGATCCCAGTCACCTATGTTTTATAGAAGAGTCTTATTGTACAGNCCATGAACTAATTGCGTTTGGAATGAGAAAAGAACCTGGAGTCTCAGCGTGGTCCAAAGTAGTCCACAACAGGTTCAGGACAGTGTATAAGTCCGAAGCTGACTTACTTAATTCAACCTCCCCATCAATATATAGACTTAAAGTGCAATATAACATGATTTTCGTCTTCATATTCTCCGTGGGAGGTACTATATAGCCAAGATAAAAAAAAACCCACCGGTGATACGATGAAAAATAATAATTTTTTGGCAGGTCAGGTTGTTACTCTGTTGTTTAAAAAAAATGCCATTAATCAGGATTTTCCAGTAGCCAAATTGTCTTGTGCAGGCAGTTGGGTGACTCACACAGATTTGGCTTCCATGGTAATTGTAGAGTGTGCATACCACTTCCTTTTAGATGATGTGACTTTTTCATTACTTAGAAGAGAACACATTAGAATATTTTATGTCCCACATCTGGCAGCACGGCTGTCAGGCCACAGGGAGTCCTCTGCTCAAACACATCTGGGTTGGGAGAAACATAAACTTAATGAAAGGAGACAGAGTGTAGTCCCCGGATACGGCCTCTCCAGTCACTCCATAGGCATGATCTAGCAAATACGGGGTTTGTTCTCTGAGATGACCTATTATGAGCTAGCTGTGCTATGTCCCGTTCCTCTGCTCCTTTCTGAAACCATCTCTTTCGTTAAGTCGGTTAAGTCAGTAGGCCATGGGCTCTTGCCCTGACCTATAAATACCTTGTATTTTTAGGTCAAAGGGTAATACACCAAATAGTGAGTACTGTGCCAAATAACTCAAAGGAACATAATTAAAGTTACCCCCCCCACACACACACACCTCAGGAACTTTTGTTTTCCCTAGAGAAACCTTCTAGGTTGAGCAGTGTGGAGCATTGTTCCCTTTGCTGCCAACAACCTTCTGCAGCCGTAGTGAAGTTAGCCTTAGTGATGCTGCTGGAGGAGCCCAGAGACTCCCATGCAGATACATGAAGTGCTATGACTGAGGGCACATGGGATGCAGGTAGTTCAACAGCAGTGCTGTTATTTCTCCAGAGTGATGTAACTATGTTCCTCTATGGCAATCTGTTGCTTCTCCTATTTTTGTCCACTTCATTTTTGACAGTGATAGAAATTCCAAACTGAATTAGAAGCAAAAATCNGAGTCTTAGAATTTAATTCATGTACCAAGAACATGATCAATTGCAAAACTAAAAAGCTCTAGTATTTTATTAAGTGTTATAGGATTTTTAATTCTATAATATTCTTTTATAATTGTATTTGAGGGGGGAAAAACTCTCCCATNTCAGTCACCCAAGGAGCAGAATGATGTACACTTCAATTATAGAATTTATNAGGAAGTTAATTAAATATTATTTATTGACCCTTGGAATGGATATGCCATGATCATGCATTGGCTACAATAAAAATAGCTGTGATTCATCATTTTGGCCAGATGGAAGTCATATTTAGAGCATTGCAGTATGTTGGCTATAAAAGAATTAGAGCTTTACCACACAGGAAGTTAGTGGGCAAAACATTCTAAGCAGTTAAAATTGCTCTTAATCAACCATAGTTTTAACTAGCCTTTGTTTTTCATTTTATAAGCATTCACATTTTATTAGCATCTCCTGAAATACGTTCAGTTGTTGGTATCTGTGTATGGAAATCTCGAGCATGGTAATTCACTTGTATTCATAACTAAAGCATTNCGGGTTTTCAGGAGGCCAAGTGTCTGGGNTCTGACCCTGATGAGGTGTGGGATTGCCGGTTCCCATGCTGGTGTAAATCCTGCAGCCGCCCTTGGTCAGCTCTGCCTTCCAGGGCTTCAGAGCAGTGGCAGACAATATATCTGGTTCTTAATTAATCTCCTTGGCAAAAGCAATGGGAATTAACNAGCTGATTTTCCTTGATCCTGACATTTTCTCTGAAATAAGAAGTNTTCTCCATTAGTAACTCAGGGTTTCTTTTATTTTTTCTTTTTAAAATAAATTTTTTATTTATTCATTTTACAGACCAGCTGCAGTTTTCTCTCCCTCCTCTCCTCCAAGTCCCTTCCCCTCATCCTTCTTCTGTTCCCAACCCCTCCGCCTCCATTTCTGTTCAGGAAAGGGCAGGTCTCCCATGAGCATCAACAAAACATGGCATATCAAGTTGCAGTAAGACTAAGCCCCTCCCCTTGAATTAAGGCTGGGCAAGGTGACCCAGTATGAGGAGTAGGGTCNCAAAGTACTTTTAAAAAGTCAGAGACAACCACTGTTCTTGCTGTTAGGAGTCCTATAAGAGGACCAAGCTACACAACTGTCACATACGTGCAGAGTGNCTAGGTCAGTCTCATGCAGGCTCCCTGGCTGTCAGTTCAACTCCGTGAGCCCCTATGAACTTAGTTGATCCTGTGAGTTTTCTTGNGATACCCTTGACTCCTCTGGATCCTACACTCCTTTCTTCTCCTCTTCTGCAGGATTCCCCAAACTCTGCCTAATGTTTGGTTGTGGGTCTGCATTTGTTTCCATCAGTTGCTGGATGACTCTTCTCTGATGACAACTGGGCCAGGCACCTGTCTGGTCACAGGAGATGGCCAGTTCAGGCTACATATGTGCTATTGCTAGGAATCTAAGCTGGAGTCTTCCTTGTAGATTCCTGGGAGCTTCCCTTGTGCCAGGTTTTTATCTGACCCCCAAGTGTCCCCCATTTCCAGTAGTCTCTTTCAGTATTTTCTCCCTCCCCCCAAACCTGATCACTCATGCTCCCTCCCCACCTGGCCTCAGTCCACTCATGAAATCTCTTCTACTTCATACCCTTCCCAGGGAGATCTGGGTGTTCCCTCATGAACCCNCCTTATTACCTTGTCTCTCTGGATCTGTGGATTGTAGCATAGTTATCTTTTATTTTACAGCTAATATTCACTTATAAGTGAGTACATACCATGTTTGTCTTTCTTGGTCTGGGTTACCTCACTCAGGATGATTTTTTCTAGTTCCATCCATTTGCCTTCAAATTTCCTGATATCCTTGTTTTTAACAGCTGAGTAATTCTCCATTGTGTAAATGTGCCACATTTTCTTTATCCATTCCTTGGTTGAGGGACATAATACTGGCAAACTGAATCCAAGAACACATCAAAAAGATCATTCACCATGACCAAGTAGGCTTCATCCCAGAGATGCAGGGATGGTTCAATATATGAAAATCAAGAAATGTAATCCACCATAAATATAAACCAACTGAAAGAAAAAAACCAAAATACATGATCATCTCATTAGATGCAGAAAAGGTCTCTGACAAAATCCAAGACCCCTTCATGATAAAAGTCTTGGAGAGACCAGGGATATAAGGAACATATCTAAATATAACAAAAGCAGCATACAGAAAGCTGATTGCCAACATCAAATTAAGTGGAGCGGAACTCAAAGCAATCCCACTAAAATCAGGAACAAGACAAGGTTGTCTACTCTCTCCATACCTATTCAATATAGTACTTGAAGTTCTAGCTCGAACAATAAGGCAACTAAAGGAAATCAAGGGGACACAAATTGGAAAGGAAGAAAAAGTATCATTATTCACAGATGTTATGATAGTATACATAAGTAACCCCAAAAACTCTACCAGGGAACTCCTATAATTGATAAACACCTTTGGTCAAGTGGCTGAATACAAGATTAGCTCAAAAAAATCAGTAGCCCTCCTATATACAAACAATAAACAGGCTGAGAAAGAAATCAGAGACTCAACATTCTTCAGAATAGCCTCAAATAATATAAAGTAACTCTAACCAAGCAAGTGAAAGACCTGACAAGAACTTAAGTCTTTGAAGAAAGAAATTGTAGAAGATATCAGAAGATGGAAAGATCTCCCATGCTCATGGATTGGCAGGATTAACATAGTAAAAATGGCCATCTACCAAAAGCAATCTATAAAGNGTTTCTTTATAGGTTCAGGAAAACAACTGCTGTTCTCTGTCCTTCAAGGGGCCCTGGAGAGGAGGGATCCTGTGAGAGCTTTTGCATCCGGAGTTACTGGGGAGGTTTTCATGTTTGTATGATAAAAGCTAGTGCTACTATCCAGCTTTCTTGCCTGACCTTTCAAGAATTAGTGACCTTAGTGACTGCCAGTATATCAGACATTCAGTGNGGATTTATTCCCTTATGCTTTAGTGATTCTTCTCATGCTCAGGGTGTAGCTGCGGTGGGCCGCCTCTGTCCAGCAGTGGGATGAATGAATGGCTGGGCCTNCCATTGGTTATATGACTTTATTAGGTTTTTGGATCATTAAAGAACATGGAACTCTTCTCAAACCTAAAATCTTAGGTGACTTTTAAGGAAGTAAGGATGAAAAGATAGAAGACTTTAAAGTTGCTATAGCCAACTTACAACTTCTCTAAAAAAATTAGCCTGTATTCCACAGCCCCTATCTGAGGAGGAGAAAGGGCCAGGTAATTTGAGAGAACCATCTTAACTTATTGATTCAGATATGCAAATGTGAAAATTCTCCTTTGAATGGGGCCTTCTGTCCCTGACAGTCTAGCAGTATTGGTAGGTCTTTAGTTTATTCAGAAATTTCCAAGTAAAAACTTTCATTTTGGAGCAAGATTTGTTCATTATTAGGTGATGTTTTTGTCTGGTATACTTCTTATATGTTCCTACCAGAACAAAAAGAAAAATCTTAACCAATTATTTCTTNAAAGGAATAGACAATTGGAAACACTCCATCAATAAAATTGTATCAATAAAATTATAGCAAAAAATTAGAATAACTTTGTGTATATAATAGCCATTGGTTTAAAATGATACCCCATGNNGTGCATATAGAGAGAGGCTGAATAACAGGTACCAGAATACAGCTGGAAAAGAAAAGAATGAAGTTCTCCCCTNGAGCCGATAGAGTAGCCAGGACTGGAGANGGATGTTCTTGTGCTTAATCGACAGTCATCCTGCTGTTTCTGCACAAGGTGACAAGCGGCATTTCATCTTGTTGGTGTAAAGAGTGACTGAATGAAGGCTTGCTGTCACCTGCCTATGCAACTGAGTAGCACTTAGCAATCTGGTTGGCCTTGCTGTGTTTTAGTTACCCTTCACCAAAAGGTGGGTAATATAATATTTACTTGGTGGGATTACCACATGGGTTAGATGAGTTGATGGCGATAGCATTGTGTCAAGAATGGTGTAGAATGTTCAGTATGACTTGACTCTTTCAATTGTGGAGAACCAAAGCCAATCTCAGCTTAGCTTGAGCCACCAGTGCTGGANGTTATCAAAGAACCCTGAGAGTACTATAATATTCCTGCTTGTTTATNTATTTACTTGTCAATCCTTCAAGGAACAAATTTGAGTGAACTTAACCAATAAAAGCAATGAAGAAATGTTAATAATAGAGAGAGGGCCAACAAAGTGAGAACTATTAAAGAAAATTTTGAATGTTATATTTGACTATGAGTTTCCTAGGAGTCATATCAACAAAACCTAAAAAACATAAACCCTTACCTGATTGGTTACCTTGTTGGGTAGACATCACAAATACATTTAAAAAAAAAACTTTCCCTAGTGCTTAATCATGAAGGTTCTCTCTCAAGCAGATCATATACAGAAGGGTTGGGGATGTAATAAAGTAGCTATTGTATAAATGCAGAAGTCTTCTTCCTGATCGTGTCTTATGATACACTAAGATAAAAATCAAAGACAAAACCCACAAGTACAACCTAGAAAAGGGCACTCGTGTTTGTCCATTCGTCATCGATTATCTCAGTGACAAGACCGTCAGACAGGCAGGGCCAGGTCTTTATGCTTTTGCATCATTCACAAATATATTATAGTTAATGTTAAAGATACATGTGAATCATGATATCTACCCTGTGGAGAGCTCAAGCTTTTGAGTTTTATGTATCTATATATTTCCTAAAGTCTTGGTACATGCTGTTTTAGTATAAGGTAAGTGGCCATAACATGTTGANGGTAACAGCATGTGGAGAGTCCTTATGCTTAACAAGTGCTTCTAAAATTAAGGTGAGCTGACCACCTGAAGGCTCTTCATTAACCCAAAGTACCAAAAAGCCAGATATGCATTTAATTCATCTACCAAATGTTATAGATTAGCCTTGCCTGATTTAAATGTGCTCAAAACATTGGCATTAGCCTATAGCTGGGCAAAATTATCTAACAAAAAAGCCTATTTTAGGGTTGGGTGTATCATAACACATCCAGTAGCTGTACTGGAAGCAGCAAATGGAAGGATGGCATGGGTACCCTTCTGTATCATNGTGAGGTTGAAAAGCTGTAAACCCGGCCATCACCAATTAGAGACAAGCTTTGTCACCGCTGACTCACCTCTGGCTTGTTGCCACTTCTCCTTGCTCTCCTGTCTCACCCAATTGAAGCTTAGGAGGTGTTTGTCTCAGAAAGTCTCCCCTGGGCCAGCACATGTCCCGTGGCATGCCTTACACTGTGGTTTTCCCAAATCTGCCAAGATGGTAGCTTTGGTCTTAATCACCTACTGCTCCTGGCCCAGGAAGATCTGTTGCATCAGTGAATGAGCCCAGGAGCTGCGTTCTACTGATCATGGGGCCAGAATTTTTCCAGCTCTGACTTGGANTCCATTTTTCTTCGTCTATCACCATTCTATCTTTTGTGGTGGTTAGAATTCCCCTCACCTCTGGATCACTCCATCTTGTAACTCTGTGTTGTTCTTTGTCCCTGATTTGGCCGTAGGTACNGCATTTTTACCACACTTAATAATGTTTTCTTTAAGAAAAATATTTTTATATGTGTTTTACCGGCATGTATGTGTGTGTTCCATGTGCATNTCTGGTGCCTTTGGAGCCAGAAGAGGGNATCAGATCCTTGAGAACAACTGGAGTTGTAGACAGTTGTGGGCAGCAATATGGGTTCTAGGAACTGAGCTTGGGTCNCTTGGAAGAACAAGTGTTCTTAACCACCAAGCAATCTCGCCCGCTCCTAATAATGTTTCATTTTCCATCTTTCATACTTCNTTTTCCAGACCTAGTTGCTTCCCTGTGGCATATTTCCCAGGCCTGATGCCAGATGACGTCATCCTCATAGTCCTTGCTTTGTACTCTAGGAGGACACAGACCATGGAAAGCACAGTGGGACGCCTGGGCCATTCGCTGTCCTTGGTACTGGAGAGATAGCAATGAAAGGGACAGAACTGTCGGTCCTCAATACCTGCCACAGTGCTGTGGACCTTGTTCAATAAACATCAGAATGATAAGTAATCCATAGCCACCAACCTAGCTNGACAGCCACCATCGGGCCCTCAGTCAGATCATCACCCATTGCTTCTCGGAGTTGTGTGCATATAAGTGAGATAGGAAAATTTACCATCACATCAATGGGTTTGTATATACTTGTGTATTTGCTTTTAACGTGAAACTTTGGGCTCTTTAAAATAATTTATATTTTATGACACTGTACCATTTTGACAGTTTCTGAACAAATATCTTTTACTATTTTTCTGATAAAAGCTTAGTGTATAATCTGTGTTATTGGCAATGTAGAAATTTTTGTAAGCAGTTGAAAGTTGGTTTCAAGATTATATTGGGGACATTTTAGTATATATACCATTTCTGAATCTAAAACAAAATGTTCTGGTTCATCATTCTCATTAGAATCATAGTTTTGTTTTTGTTGTGAAAGATGAGTTATACAGCTTTTCTCAGGCGACCAAACAGTAGAAATACTTAGTAAATTTCTTCACTTTACCCTGTTTCTTGTTTCTATAATGATATTTCTTAAACATCAACAACACTCAATCAAAAGAAAACTTTCTTTGCATGTAGTTAGTTCTGGGGTATTNGCTTCTGGAAGCGTATCTTAAGGAAATAATCATGAACCAGCAAGACGAGCTAATCACTCACNCACTACAGCTTTGTTTCCTGGAATAATGCTGGAATAAAGAAAAAAAAGAGAGATGGGATAAATTTGTTACAACATAGCCACAATATAAAAATGGACAGCCATAAAAAGATGGAACTTAAATATTTAATGGTACAATATGATCTTCCTGTACAGCGAAGTAAAAGAAACAGAGGACAAGATAGCATGCTCCAACCTCCATGTCTCCGAGCTCCTGTCCTTGGACCTGGAAGGAAGACTGGAGGGTGCCCTGCAGCCAAAGCAAGGATTCAGCTCCAGGAGTCCTGTCTCCTGGCAATTTGTCAGGAGTCTGCACAACCATCAGCTATATCACTGCTACCCTTAACACTTCCTTCTGCTACCATGGCCTCCTGGCTACTCTGTACCAATGGCTACATCCATAGTCAGGGACTTCACACCAACAGCCTGCCACACTCCCTGATCATCCATAGTCAGGGACTTAACACCAAAGGCCTGGCACCCTCGGTGATCTCCTCCAACACTGTTTCCTTTCTTCCTACACTTGTGCCTCTTAGCAAGGTCAAATGAAAACCAAAGCTTTGACCTCTTCTTCCTTGCTTCTTTCTCCTATGCTGTGTAACTTACTTATTTGTAACATTTGCCTAATAATGGTTAACATTTATGGAGTGCTTACTGTTTTCCAAGTATTCTAAATGTTACTTAAATAAGTTACCATTGTTAATTAATTTTTGCAGAGTACTGTGAGGTCAGTACATCTGCACATTGCTGAATAGAAAGCTGAGGAAGAGAGAATGTACTACATTTTGTGGGTCATTGACATAGTCTGGCATACCATAGTGTGGTGGGCTGGCTCCACAGCTGAAATTTGTAGCCTCTTGTTGGGATAGATACTCTAAGAGGGCAGAGGTTTCATTTAGTTTGGTCACTGCTGTAACCCAAACACCTAACACATTCTTGGGTATGAGGCATCCAGCCAACATTTGCTGAGTGAATGAACTGATGAATGAATAGATTCAGAAATTTTACCATGCATATACAAATGCTGAACTGATAGTGATTCATATTTTTTTGGTCTGTATCAAAATACATTTGGCTTCATGTATAGAAAAATCCCACCGAAACTACTTGAATAAGAGTATTTGTTAGCTCCTGGTAGGGTTGCTGCAAAGTGTCATCATGGATCTTCTGATTTGTGGTGTCTTCCATGGTCTTGGTGTCATCCCCACTGAAAAGCNTGACAACAGCCAGCAGCAGCATTTGAGCCATCCAGTTTTCAAGTGCTGTAACTACCATGAGCTGATGCCAACATGATGCAAGCAGGCCTCTGGCTCTGCTAAACTTTCACATGGGCTCCCCAGGCCTGTCTCTGTGGGTGTCTTCCTCCAGAGTGCACATTCTATATTCCATTTTTTTGTAGCTGGCGGCTCTGACATTGTCAGGAGATGCCTCCATGGGCATCTAGTGTATCCTAGTAGGGGAAGAGAACATGCAGAGAGTGGTGTGGGAAGAATGTATGCCCAGCCTTCTCATATTCTNCCAGCCTCTGTCTTTGTCATACTTATGAGCAGATGTGAAGAACAGACTCAGAAGGGGAAGAAGAGAGTTTGGCCATGCCACTGGGTAGTCTTCTTGTTTCACCTTTGCAGGGAAGAAACCTTGATAGTAATCTCTGCAAGTCTTTGTTTCACATTCCATACCTACACCAGTTACTGCCAAGACCAGGAGCCACTGTTTGGGGCTTTGATTAATCTTAATCTGCTTCCATGAAGTGCCCTTCAGTCCCCTGTACCTGTGTAGAGGACAGATTCCTGGGGGGAAATTGGGCTGGGGAAATTAACATCAGGAAGACCAGGGCCTGTTGACAACCAGCACTCCCCGATGCACTTCTGAATTTATCTCCCACCTGTGGCAAGTGATGGTTTTGTAATTTAAAGAGGTCTTACATGGGTGATTTCTGTGGATGTATTTTCCAAGGGATTTCAATACCATAAGTATATAGGGAAGTAGAACTTCCCTTTGAGAATCCACTAAACCACCGTAATAAACTCATGATTTACCATTTGTCCAATCACATGATTGGATTCACTAGCTAAAAGCCTGTAGTTCTATTGCTAGTGGGGGGGCATGTTGGAAGGACATGGCTCATGTTGGGGACCAGGTACAGGCAGGGAAGGTCCCTGACATTTCAGTCATAGGGTGAACTGACAAGCACCATTCTCTGTGTCTGTGAACTTCCTAAAGCTGGCTCTGTGTGTCACTGTTGTGTGACAAAACTGTTCCTGCGGAGCACAACACACACATCTACTCATCCCAGGTCAGGAGCTGGTGACAGGCTAAAGTACAGACACCACTGAAGTCTAACNTGGTGAACTAATGAGTTTTATTGGAGTTATTTACAGGGATATGGGTGAGGGGTTACTTACAGGAGCAGAAATGACTCAAAGACAGCTGCTGCATTATCAAGGCTGACCCTAGCANGGGTGACAGCTCACAAAGCTGGGAACCTGGAGCACACTGCATAGCCTGCAGGCAGCTCAACAGTTTGGAGAGTGTCCTTTCCAAGTGACTCAGTTGCTCTGAACCTCTTCTAGGCAGTTTGGCTGGCTTCTGCTTCTTCCAGGTCTGGTCTCAGTCTTCTCTGTAGCTCAGCTTCTCTGAGTCTTCTTTGCANCTTTTATTGCTTATGCTGGTGGAGAGGGGCCTAGTGAATCTGGTCAGTTTCAGGGACTTCCTGTAGCTATTTTGAGTTGTTTACCTTCAGGCTTAAGTAGCTTCCTTGCTGGATGGATGGAATGTTTCAATCTCAGAGGAAATTGTTAACACAATAGTCACATATTTTATAGGAGTGCAGGGAATCCTGGGTTGAGGGAAGAAAATAAGTTACAAAGGGGGGGGGCTTATCTTCCTTTGTAGAGCATTGGAGTCCAAAGGACAAAAGAGGCAAAAATGCTTATCATGTGTGTGTGTGTGTGTGTGTGTGTGTGTGTGTGTGTTTTATGTGCATGTACATGCATGTAATTATATACTCATATGTGTTTGGAGGCCAGAGGTTAGTGTCAAGTGTCTTCCCCAGTATCCGTCTTTTCTGTTGAGAAAGGTCTCTCTGAACCCAAAGCTCACTCACTGCTTAGACTAAGAAGCCAGCAAACTTTAGGGATCTGCCTGTCTCTGCCTTCCCAGTGCTAGAGTTGTAAATGTGTTACCNCTCTCAACTTTTTACATGAGGATCCAAACTCATGTCCTCTTGTGTGCATGGCAAGTATCTTACTGATTGAGCCAACTCACCAGCCCCAAGATCCTTGTTTTGTGTCATCTTAAAACATTGTAGTTTAAAAGAAAATTCTTGAGTTTGCACTGGGTAAAGTCCAGATACTCAGTGATACCAATTTGCTAATAGCATTGCCAACAGATGTCTAAAGTATTGATCACCTGCTGTGTGCAGTTCTCTCACTTCTGCCTGTGACTGCTTGCTCTGTTTCCTTAAATCTTTCTTCTGTAATACATTTAGGCTCCTCTTTGAAATGCATTTGTATGTTTCAAGGGAACAAGAATAGGGAGAACCCAGAGGTCAGTATTTTATTGTACAACTTGGTAATGGATTTCCTTAGCTGCCAGATCTTTTCCTCTGCTGGCTTTTGTCATGCTTTCTTTTCAGAGTCCCCTCTCCTCTGAAGTACTTGTTCTCATCCTTATCTGGGGATGGGATAGGAGACCATTTGGGATATTTCTATGCATTTTCTTTTTTTTCTGGTTCCTTAATCCATTAAATATTTATAGAAGCATAAATTAATGTGTTAACGGTTACCATTAATTCTGTGGCCTAGAAATAAGTATAATTTGTTTCTTGGTATACTTCTATACAATTATCTTCCTGATTTTTAAATCAAAGTTGATAACTATCTTTTTCATATTTTTTTTGCTAAGAACTTGACCTAAAATATTGTCAAAAGTTTGGTTTTAGCCTATGTTTAATATTCTAGTACATAATATAGCCCAATTTTTGGTTCAAATTTAAATTACTTTACCCNAAATTNGCTTTTACTTTGNGATTCTTTTGGTTATTTTCTGAAACTCTAGATAATCTTCCTCTAGTAAATTGGTTAAGGGTGTATTTAGTTTATGAGGCTGCTATAATAAATTGCCAGTAAGTTGGTGACTTGGGTTGGCATAAACATGTCTTGCAGCTCTGGCTACTAGGAGTCTAAATCCAGGTGTCTGAGTCTAAATCCAGGTGTCTGAAAACTGTGATCTTTCCAGTCTCTTTCAGGTGGCTTCAGGTATTCTGTGGCTTATGACAACATCAATATAATCTACGTATCTCTGTTCATATGCCTTTTCCTCTTGGATCTATAGATCTCTGTGACATTGGTCACTTCTAGTCTACTTAGGGCCTCACAAGCAACCTAGGGTTACCCTGTCATTAGAAAGTCCTCAATGCACATATCTGTGGAGACTTTTTTTCCCAAATAAAGCCACATTTATGGGTTCCAGGAATTTGATATGAACTCACTGGGGACAACTTTGGTCACTCCAATGACATGGCCACTCCTAAGAACCTTAAAACTATTGTCCAACTGTGTCTNAGGCCAGTAGTTCCTTCAGGTGAATGCTCATTTTGTCACAGTCTCTGCAGTCACAGGGATAACAGAGGCCAGTANGAGTATAGGCAAGGACTTCGTAAGTGTCAAAGGAAGCCCAAGCTCTAAGCAACAGAATAAAAGCTCAGGAGAGATGACAGAGTGTTTAGAATGGTTTTGTGCTGGACCAGGTAACGCCATAATGCGTGTGACCCTTGAAGCACCACCATTACGGTTAGGAAGAGAACAGGCTTTATATATCAGTAAAGGATCAAAGAATTTAAACCGACAGGTAAGGAAGGAGAGCTGGTGAGCATTTGAGAAAGGTCTGAGTCAGAAAGGAATGGCAACAGAGAGGCAAGTTAAAGAGTTACTTTGTCTAACTAGCAAATGTTATCTTTTAAGATAATGACCACAGGCTTTTTTTATGTTTGATTTTCAAGGTGACCAGAGTCCCTTGCTTCATTTGCCTGGAGTCTTCCCTTCTCCCCGGATCCACTTGTGTGTCTGCCAACTGTGTGCACCTTGCAGCTTCTCCTCCTGTGCCTCCAGCTGATCTGAGAACGCTATGTTCTGTTTTGTAATGAAATGTAGACTTCCTCTATGAAAAGGCTTAATGGGATAGCATTTTAAAAAAGAATTCGAGCTGGCTAAAATTAGTTTCTGAACAGTGTCCAGTCTGGAAATAAATCTATTTTGAAATCTTCATCCCAGGGCCCACTCTTGCGCCTGGGAAGGTGCCCTGGCCAGATGGTCAGTAGCTGAAATGTCTNGCCTTTCCCGTCTGCCAGCAACAGGTTTTGCCTAACTCTGTCCNCTCTGGACAGCTCCTGCTGCTTGTAAATAGTCCTAACCGTGCTCTGCCCTCTGAGGATTTGCAGTGGTAGTTCTCTCTACCTCCTGGCTCGCTTCTGACTCTTAGCACTTTCTGGCATCTCTTGCTTGATGACATCACACAATGTTGTTAGAAGGCTATGAGGGCTCAGCCTTCTTGGTCCTTGGCGTTATTCTTCTGCTAACCTTTAAGTTTCTATTACGTCTGGCTTCTTTTTCCTAGGCTTTTTTTTCTTCCTCAGGAAGAACTAGTCATTTACTGTGACTATACAAGAGGGACACCATCTCCATCTCGGTACATAGCACCAGAGCAAATCCTAGGCTCTAGCGTACCCATTTTGTCTTCCTGCTACTTCAGGGGGGACAGGTGGTGTGCCCTGTACTCTTCTTACAGTGTTGCATCCCTGACAGTCCAAGTTTGTTACCTTGACAACTTGCGTTACCGTGGGCAGGCTGTTTCTGGTGACTCTGCTGTAGAATCAAGAGCTGAGCCTTGACTNGTCCCTGACTTCCTGTTGCAGCTAGTGGGATGGTGAGCAGTGAACCCTGATGCTTTGCACNTGTCCCTGGTACCCCTTGGATGAGAAAGCATCTAGGGGGTTCACACTCCAGTGGTTAGAAAATGAACCAGACAACCTGAACATCCCATGGTCAGGTGAGAAGCANAGACAAGAAGAACAGTGCATGGCAAGCAAAGGGGTGGGGCCTGGAGGCTTGCCTGGGCGCAGGGCCAGGAGAACCAGCCTGGCAGAGTTGCTGTAGAGAATCAGTATGGGTATCATGTTCCCGTGTGGGAGGCAGCACTGAGGAGCCCTGTCCTCCTGGCTTCCAACTTCTGACCATGTGTTCTGTGCTGAGTGTAGCGAGTTCTGTCAAGGAGGTGCAGGTCTTGGATTCTCCTTTGAAATTTATAAATGAGATGGAAGTGATGNCCAGGAGTATTGGAGGAAGGTGATTTGGGAGCTTAGGCTATGTCCATTGAGACTCTTCATGGACAGCCTGGCTAGACAGACAGCAACCACCCTTCTGTATCCTCTGCACCCTGCCACTTCTTAAAAGAGGATGCTCACCCTGTGTTCCCAAGGCACCATGTCATTTTTCAAATAGTGCTCATCAAATATTTCACTGACTGAGCCATCTCCCTAACCCAAGATGTGCTTCTCATGGGGGTTTTTATGCTGATGATCATGAGGATTTCTTGCTGGTACAGCTGGATTCTCATGTTAGTGGGTGTGTGAGCAACAAGTGGGTGGGGGCACTGAGGTCCAGATGATGAGTGACACCTTGTGGATGAGGTAGGATTGGGTGATGGGTAAATATGAGGATATACTCATACTAATCCCTATTCCCAGTTGTTAATTTTGGAAATATGGCAAAAAGCAGTCNTTGGGCTGATTGCTTCTGCTATATATTCTTTTCCTTAAAAGAGNAAGCGGTTACAAACTAAGGGAGACTTTGAACTTGGTGGACTTAAGTCAGGGATGGNCATCTCTCTTTTACAGATAGGAGCACAGACACATTGAAAATGCAATCTTTATGGTGGGACATGAATCTGAAAATTTATACCTGGTGTAACAATATGGCATAGATCTTACTACTTCCCTATAGAGGAAGGATAAGGCTTATTTCTCTGAAGAATGGCTGCAATGTACCTTGTAACAATAACTTAAAAAAACTTCAGAAAAACCATCCCGTTTAGGGGCAGTTAGTTTGTTTGNTTCTGTGTATTTTTGGTTAATACGGCTCTGGTTTATTTACAATAAGGTCTTGAGGGGGAGATCACAATATTCAGTCAATAGGAAGAGCAGGAATTAAATCACAATTATACTTGGTTTAAATGTTTATTTAGGGAAACACTTGAGAGAATTACTGTGAGGTAAGAGGGCACAGAAGGTGTTGAGCCTGGCACGTAAGGAATGTAAGGAACAGCATTGTGGGTGACATACCAAGGAAGTGGGATCCCAGAAACATTGGGTAGAGGCACAGAAGGGGACAAGCCTAGGAACTGCTATGAATTCTTTTGTGGTTCGTCAGTTCAAACATCATAAAAAGTGTGTCAGTTCACTAGGTTAGGACATTGACTACTGATGTTTGGATGTCTCACACTGCTGGGTTTTTGGAACTTTCACCAGGAGATTGTAGTTCTGAATTTTTGAGCTGTCTGTAATAGGAACAGCACACCCAGGCTTATGCAGTGCACGTGCCACCAATCATGTTAGGAACTGGTAGGTGGTGTGGTGTTAGATAGTAAGGGTGGCTACCTCAGGCTGTGGTGGGGTTCAGGATTAATGCACACAGGTTTCACCTATGCTTGGAGTTTGGACCAGGACTCAAGGAAGTTGGGGGTCATCACTGNATTTTAATCATTATTGAGAGGTAAGGCTGATGCTGGGCTCAGGAGAGCCTTTGAGTGTGTGCTTCTTGTGTGTGTGTGTGTGGTGTATGTGTGTGTGCATACTTATATGTGTGTTCAGATGCATGTGCAGGCAGAAGCCAGACGTCCGTGTCAGATGTCTTCCTCAGTCACTCTCTAGTTTATTATTTATTTGTTTGCTTATATTTATTTTTTAAGTGTGTGTGTGTGTGTGTGTGTGTGTGTGTGTGTGTGTACATGGACCAGGGTACATGTGTGGGACAACCAGTAGGAATCACTTCTCTCCTACAATACAGGTCCCAAGGATCAAACTCAGATCGTCAGGCTTGGCAGCAAGAGCTTTTACCTGCTGAGCCATCTTGCCCACCCTATTTAATTTTCTGAAACACGCTCTTTCACTGAACATGGCGCTTGTGATTTGGCTAGGCTAGCTGGCCACTGAGCTCCATGGATGTGCCTGTCTCTGCATTAGTACTACAGGCATATGCCNCCTTGATTGGGTTCGTACGTGGGTGCTTGGGATCNGAACTCGGGCTCTCAGGCTTTCACATCAAGTACTTCACTGACTGAGCCATCTCCCTAACCCAAGATGTGCTTCTCATGGGGGTTTTTATACCNATGGTCATGAGGATTTCTTGCTGGTACAGCTGGACTCTCATGGTAGTGGGTGTGTGAGGAACAGGTGGGTGGGGACACTGAGGTCTAGAAGATGAGTGGCACCTTCAGTGGGTGATGCTTGTGAATGAGGTGGGAGAGGGTGATGGATGAACACTACTTAGGAAATGACGTGGTTGCACTAAGACAGGGAGGAGGCACAGGGTGGGGCTCACTCCAGGGCTTTCTGGCCTCTGCCTGCAAGAAGAGGGTGGGCAGCCATNTACCTACTCCTTGAGAAGGTTCTCTACTGTTTTTATTTAGTATGGTGCAATCTTGTATATTTGAGATTTTAAGATGTAATAAAAATGCATGAACTTTAGTTTGCCAAAGCGGGCCTTGATGTTAAGGTGTGAAGTTGAGATTTTGTGTTTCTTCTTCCTGATTTGATATGCATGTTCAGCTCATCAGGAGATTTTACTGAGATCTCAGGACAAAATTCTGCTGAGTCAAAAAGTGTACAAAGCCGAGCCCTGGCTGGGTCAGGCCTCACATTTTACAGGCAGGGAAACTGAGGTCGGATCCCAGAATGCCTTGCTCTCCCACCCNGGCTCTGCGCCCGACCACGCCTCCCCACACTGTGCTTGAATTAGGAGAACATTCTTTCAGCAGATCTCCCCGCCTCCAGTCTCTCTCGGCTTGAAACCATCCTACACACAGCTGCTGGGATAATCTTTCTAAAGCCATTTTTATCATGTCACTTCTCGGCACGATGTTTTCTGTTGCCTTTTGTCACATCCAGATTTCTCCTTTCTGGCTCTTAGGGTTTTCTGCAAAATGTCCTCTTTCCTGGGGTTCACTAGGAGCCTTCATGGGAAGCTGCCTCATATTNTTGCTCAGTGTGAATCCCTGTGCCTTTTGCTATTTCCTGCTGCTGGGCCTTTGCATGAGCCTTGTACCCTCCTGAAGTGTTCTTTAACAACCTGTGTCTTGTGTTACTTTTCTTCACTTTTCTGTGTCTTTTCCCACCTCTGAGCCCCTTTCTTCTTTGAATTCACTGCTANACATTCTCCCCTTATTCTAATTGTCCCTTTACCTTGTGACTCTCTTTAGCAATTAGTCACTCAGCTTACACAATCTTATAGAAAAATANAATAACCCAGCAAACCTGTGGTCGTATGATTACCTAAATTGAAAAGCCGAAACAGACAAACAATGACAACAACAAAAACCACACACGCTCTGTAGAACACCACGGTGAAGTGGCTTTGGAAAACGGTTTCCGGTGTGTGCTGGTAATTGTGTAGTCACATCATGGCCATTTGTGTCACCAGCATTTTAAGGAAGGGTGCTTTGCGGTTAAGCTGCACCCACGCCTCACTGGCTGGTAGCATATTCCTTAGATTCCCAGGAATGGCATCTTACCACAGCAAATCTTTCCTCTAGCTCCATGGGTGCTCTATCAGCATCCTATGCTGTGCCCAGCAGCCAGTTCNTGGTGCTGAGTCACCACGAGTGGCCCACAGGCAGAGAAGGAGTTTGGAGTCACACTGTTCTGTGTCTGAGCTGGCTCTGATTTAAAGGCCATGTGTCTTTCATTTTCTTCTTTTGCATTTATGATTTTGGCNGTAGTGAGGTTGTATTGAGTTGCCCATTTCTGCATCCAAGTCACTGAGCAGAGGCCGAGTCTGTCTATTTGTTTATTAAGTACTTGGGGCACGTGGACCAGGTGTCCTCAAGTATCTTCCTTATTTAGGAGTTTATGGGCATGACTGCATGGTGTAATGTGGGATCTGTGGCCGTTGGCTGTGCCTTTTAAGGTCTCTGGGCTCCAGTTATTTTATCTATGAAACAGGCACTGGGATTGTCTTGCTCTCCCCACACATGGTTGTCAAGGAATAATGTCAAGCTGAAGTTACCGAGGCCTGTGGAGGCTGGAGGAAGCCAGCTGGGGGCTGTTCTTACCAGAATCCACTCTGCTCTTCAATGTATGGTGTATTTCTGAGTCTTGTTTTCAGGTGTCCAATGACAGAGCTTTGTAAACTGTGAAGAACTGTTNTTATAAGGCAAACCTGGCCATCTTTTCATTCATAGCGAAGAGAGTTTTACTGTGTTCCAATTGTTCTTTGGGTAAATCCAGCCGCCTCTCTGAGTGACATGTTCTTTTATGCTTTTGAATCTTTGTATCTTGCTATAAATCAGAACTAGGGCTGGAGAGATAGCTTAGGAACTCAAGACCTCACTTTGAACCCAACATAATGAAGAGAAAAGACCAGGCATGGTGGTGTGTGCTTGTCATCCCAGTACCGAGGAGGCAGGGACAGGAGGATCCCTGGGCCTTGCTGGCACGTTCACCTAGTTGACTTGAGTTCTAGGCCAGTGAGAAACCTTGTCTAAAGAGAAACACTGAGGTCAATGACACCTGAAGATTAACAGCTGAGGGGTAGTCTGGCCCTCACATGTGTTGTATGTAAATGTGTACTCAGACCACATGGATTCACATACTCACATAATATAACCATATACATACAAACCATAAATAGCGAAGAAATGATCAACCAGCATATCTGAACTCTTACCATAGGGTGATTACACCTTTCCAAATGTACTTGTGACAGAGGAGTTTTGAACTTCAGTTTTTTTTTTTCCAGATTTGGGGATATTTACCTAAATATAATGAGGTACTGTGGAGTGAGACCTACATTTATTTAAGTACAGAATTCATTTATGTTTTATACATGCACAACCCAAAGTAATAATTTTGTCACATTTTTAGTATGCCTGAATTTTGATTCTGTATTGTCTGTGAGGTCAGGTGTAGAATTTCAGAATTTTGGATTAGGAAAGTTCAATCTATACACGAGTTTCCTAGAGATTTTCAAAACATACATGCTCGCATTATCTCTTAAAATCTGCATCTCCAGGTTCTGTGTTTCTGTCCAAATAACCTCTTCATCTAGATCTGGGGAGACAGTGAGCAGACCAGAGTCCCCTTTACTTCTGCACTTGAGTCTAATGAGTGTTCCAATTTGGTGTCTGTCTTAGTCAAGGTTTCTATTGCTGTGAAGCGACACCATGACCACAGCAACTCTTACAAAGGAAAACATTTAGTTGGGGCTGACTTACAGTTTCAGAGGTTCAGTCCATTATCATCATGGCAGGACATGGTGGCTTGCTGGAAGGCATGGTGCTGGAGAAGGAGCTGAGAGTTCTACATCTGGATCCACAGGCAGCAGNAGAAGACTGTGCCACCCTGGGTGTAGCTTGAGCATAGGAGACCTCAAAGCCCACCCCCATGTGACACATTTCCTCCAACAAGGCCATACCTACCCCACAAGGCCACACCCAATAGTGCAACTCCCTNTGGGCCTATGGGGGCCATTTCTTTCAAACCACCACAGTGTCTATATGTCTCTTGTTTTGATGACTCTCTTTCCCAACTGTACCCTCAGGTAAGGGTGACCCAGAATCTGTCCCATCCAGCCAAGTATCCTATTGCACTTGACAGTGTACCTTCTGATGACATCACTGCGAGGCACTTTGATGTTCATGCTGTTTCTCTTCCCATGTGTAGCTGTTTCTCTTCCCGTGTGTATGTTAACTTGTGTTTTCTTAGGACAGGTTATTTTCCAAGGCACGTCTGTCAGTATGCAGGTGGCTGAGTTAGTACACACACTGACATTCCCACTTCCTTTTAGGATGGCCTTTCCCCTGAAGAGCCATGGTTATCTGCAAGTCAGCCTCACTTTGGGGTGCGTGTTCCTTGTGCAGAAGCAGTAGAACTGGATTAGCTGGTGCCTACAGTTACTCACAGTTCTAAACATCAGTTTCTCCTCTACATTTCTTGGATTTAATTGTTCAGCAAAGTTGTTCCTGGTTTGCTTTTCCTGTGATGAAGTTATTTTCAAATGCCATACCATTTAACAAGTCAGTACACAGGCCTGCTGCTAAAGGCTGCAGATATGGCATTGCCCTGTTTCCCAGCTCTTTTGGAAGGATCCAGTTCATCAGCCTGGATCACAGATGAGGCACCAGAGCCCCAGGGCAGTGACTACTGGATTCTGAGCTAGTTAGTGGACCAGGTGATCTGCCCCACTGGAGGGGTAATTAAGCACCCTGACATCATGAAATGTCCTAATGTTGTAGGCCTTATTATTTTTTCCTTGCTAAAAACTCAATAGTGCATCTTTAGTGCTTGCTGTACAAACTCTGAAACAATAGTAGAGGNGGGAGATAAAACTTAGCTCTCTTGTTTTCCTACTGTTCAATTTTAGGTGTGTTGAATGAAAAAGTGTGAAGATAACATTATATATATATATATCATTGTGTGTTTCGTGAGAGAGTTTTAGCTGTTTGCTCATTTTTTTAAAACTGCAACAGTGCATGAAGAATTACAGTGAAAAGGGCGAAGACCTTGCTCTGCTTCTCTGCCAGCCCAAGGTGGGTGGGTACCATTTTTTTTTTTAATAAAAACTTTTTTAGAAGAATTCTCAGTTCACAGCATACCAGAGTGGAATTTCCCACCTCCACAGTGGACAGCCCCTCCTGCATTGTCACTGCCGCCNCCATCTGAGAGAGTCTTCCTGTATCAGCTTCATCAACTGGAACCTATGGCTTACATGGTGTACTGGCTAGTTCTATGTCAACTTGACACACGCTAGAGTCATCTGAGAGGANGAAACCTCAACTGAGAAAATGCCTTCATAAGATAGGGCTGTGGGCAAGCCTGGAGGGTATTTTCTCAATTAGTGATTGATGGGGGGAGGGCCCAGCCCATTGTGGGTGGGGCCATCTCTGGGCTAGCAGTCCTGGGATCTATAAGAAAGCAGGCAGAGCAAACCATGAGAAGCAAGCCAGTAAGCAGCACTTCTCCATGGCCTCTGCATCAGCTCCTGCCTCCAGGTGCCTGCCCTGCTTGAGTTCCTGTCTTGACTTCTCTTGATGATGAACAGTGATGGGGAAGAATAAGCCAAATAAACCCTTCCTCCCCAAATTGCTTTTGGTCACGGTGTTTCATCACAGCAATAGGAACCCTAACTAGGACACAAGGGGACTCTGTGCTATTGCTGTGTTACTTGTTTTGTGGGCTTGGACAGACATCCAGAAGTATGTGCCCGTACTCTGAGTTCAGCCGGGTATGTGTNCTGCTTGGCTGTCTGGTGATTGACAGCTTCTGGGTCAGTTAACTGACTGCTTCTGGTTGACCTGTCTTGGAGGGGGGCAACTCCCTGCCTCCTCACCAGTGTGNTTCTGCTGTTGGCTGCTTAGCATGTGATTGGACTCTTGCTTTTAGTTTCTTCCTTTGCTAACTCGTTAGCTCTGGCAGTGAGTCGTACCTTGATTTCCCATCCTGTCAACCCTAGGCAGTGTCACCTGACAGCCAGCNCATGTATAAAGAGATGCCAGCTCCTCTGAGCTCACTTAACTTCCTGTGTCTCTTGGCGGCCCATCATTCACCACGGTCGATGCTNTGCACGTTATGGTTAGCAGTCATGGTTAATTTTGGTGCTTTCGCTATCGGCTGAACATCAGAAATAAGTACGTATGTTTACATGGTACTCATTGTACTTGGCAGGGCTGCCCAGTGCATAATGACTGTCTTCTCTTTCACATAGATTCCCGGAATTCCTAAAGGTGTTTCCTTCTCCCCTCCCTCCTCCTCCTCCCCTATCTCTCTCTCATTTCCCTGTGTATCCCCAGGTTGTCATCGAACTACAGTCCTTCCACTTCAGCTTCCTCACTACTGGGATTACAGGTGTCTGTCACTCTGCCCAGCTTCTTGCATATCTTGCCTGTTAAAGCTATCCCAAAGGCTCAGGGGATAATTTATACGTCTCATATATGACTCCCTCAAGTTTACGTCCTTCCCNACTGACTGGCTTTGATAAATCACTGAGTTTCTGGGACCTGAGCTTTTTTAACACTTCATGTCTTTTCTGGCCGTATCTTATTTCTTGAGTTTGCCTTTTTCTGCCTTCGTTTTTACTCTCACTTTGTGGATGTAAAACCTTTCAGTGATGTTGTGGAATAGTAAGAGTGGAGGGCACATTTCTGATCTTGCCAGTTGTAAGTTCTACTCTCTGCGTTAGAAAGTCTTAGTTGAGTGACCAGAGTCTAAGACCATTTTCCCTTTGTTTCAGTGCCCCGTCTGGAGAGCCTGTGATGGCCCTCTGATGTGACTGGTTTCTGCACTCTGGGTACTTCCAGTTTCTCTTACTTGTGTCCAGAATGCTCACGATCTTGAGTATGGCATGTGATCTTCCTGCTGTGTATTGTGCTACGTGGAATGTGCATTCCNGTCCCCCTCCCCCTCCCCCATTTTCTGGCAGATTTTGTTGATATTACCTTCCAACACTTCAATTAAAATTTCAATCTCAACAATTTTATTTAAATTTCCAACATGCCTCCCCATGTCTTTTTAAGGTGGCCCAATATCTTCTCAGCACAAAGGATTTTTTTCTGCTTATGTGTTTATTTGCTTTTTTAATTAAAACTCTTAGGATTCTCTATATCTCCTTTACACCAAGGTGGTCTGTTGTGTTCACTTCAACTCTAGCTGTGTATTGTCACGTGGGTTAATTTTTAAGGTATTTGGATAAACAGCAGACCATGTTGCTATAGAACCTAACCCCCAAACTCAAGTCTTTGTTTAGAGTAAATCGCCATTGTTTTAAAAGGGAAGGAGATTCTAGTGCCATGGGAGCTGGGAGACACCCGGCAAAGGGTGACTTGGGTGCCTGTCTACGGGTGCTGATAGATTTCTGTGAGTTCTTGTTGTAGCTAGGCTCTGTTTCCATCTGTGCATTAATTCCCCCAACTCAGGCTCTCCGCCCATTGGCTGTGTTCTTGAGTGACTAGGGCAGGCATCCAGCCATCTGCACAGTTACTCNAGTCCCTCCCTGGCCTGCAACTTCCCTGTCTNACAGATCACTTCCCTTAACCTTGCACTTTGCATTTCCTGCAGATTANTTGAACTTACTGGTGCTGTGTGTCCTGCCCACTCCTGTTCTTTGGTCCCTGCTGTTTGCTTTCTTTCTAAACTCTGTTACTGTCACTTATTTGATCTGAGANGGAGGAGAAGGTAAATTTATATGGCCACTCTGCCACCTCCAATGAGAAGCACAGTAGAGTTTTATTTTATCATGGCTTTGGGGGTTGAAATGTAATCTAATTCTCTGACATTATTCAAATGATAATGGCCAGACAGTGTGTTAGATTATGGGCTTTTCTATCTCTACCTGGCGTGGAAAATAATCTGTGGATTTTATCATTGCATAAATGAACACGGACTGCTGAGAAGTCAGTGTGCGATGGTTCTGACCTGGATGAGAGCAGGCATTTGTACACATACTTCACTCTGTGAGCATTGTCTGATAGTGGGAAAGGAATATATTTGAAGCCACGGTGTAGAATTATTTCTGTGTGTAAAAGACAGGCCATGATGAAGCCTATAACAAAACAAAGGTTTTTCTCTCTTCCCTAAGACTAGTGCTTGAGAAAGTGCCTGAGGCAAGCGTCACCTTACTCTTCCTGCTGTGTCCATCTTCTTGCTTTGCCCATAGGAACCTGAGGTGGTAGCACCTGGAAGAACCTCAGAAGGTGTTGGGAGAGCTTGCGGACTTCTTTAGAAAGTCAGGTGACTCTAGGTTCTTGGTTCATATAACACCAAAGGCAGATCTAAATAAGGCTGTCAGTGGAGGACCATTAATAATACTTACGAGCATGAGCACAGTGAGTTTTATCTTGTAATTTCAGTGAGTCAGAGGTCTGAGAGGCATTCCTATAACGAAACTACATTTGGCACCATTTATGTGAAAAGGATTTCTCATGCTTATATTTGGCAAAACACAATAAAAGCCCCGTGCCTGTAATCCCAGAGGAGGCAGAAGAATCAAGAGTTTGAGGCCAGCCTGGGCTACCTGTCTCTTATACACATCTAGATGTGTATAAGAGACAGGTCTCAAAAAACCAACCAACCAAACAAACAAACAAAAAACAACCAACCAACCAAAAAACCAGTCAGGAAGCAGCACTGAGCCCTTCTTAGTCCAACAAGGAATAACATTCACCAGGGATTCATGGGGGAAAAGGTGCTTTTCTGTCTATTGGGTAATAATGTTTCTGTTCTGTGTTTAAGTTATTAATGTGGTACTGAGTACGATTACAGGTGTGTGTTTAATCTGGAAGGCACCTACTGGAGTTTCCAGGTTCTTGTGCCTCTGGACATTGAACTGCACAGAGATACAGGGATAGTTACAGGAAGGGAGACAGTTTACTAAAGGAGACCTATAAACCAGCTTTGAGGTGCACCAGATAAGTATNGCCTGTGGCCTGGCTCAGGTAACAGAGAGGACAGGGCTGGCATTGGGGTGGGGTGGGGTGTGTGTGCGGTATGGTTGAGAATTTGTATGGGTCATTTACGTAGTGGTCCTCTCTTCTGAGCTCATATAACGAAAGCTATTTTTGAGCATGCTCCCTTGGTTGAAGGAAGCCCAGGTGTGCTAGGTCTGTCCCAGTCTTCCNTTGCTGTCACTGTTCATATGGTAATCTCTGGAATGTTCTTGTCCATTCTATTCACTACTCTCTTTCAGTATCTGTATAAAATACCTTGAGCCTGTGGCATATGTATTTAAATCGTGGCTTCTTAATCCACTTGTGTGGAGAGAAGTATAAAATGATGGTAGGTAACCTCTTAGGCATGTGATGCTTCGTTTGAGGATGGATTTGTTTAGAGGAAATGGAGTGGAGTTAAGAACTGAAGCAGAGGGGCTGGAGAGAGATGGCTCAGGGGTTAAGAGCACTGACTGCTCTTTCAGGGGACCCAGGTTCAATTCCCAGCATCCACATGGCAGTTCACAGATGTCTGCGACTCCAGTTCCAGAGGACCTGACACCCTCACACAGATATACATGCAGGCCAAAACACTAATGCACATTAAAAAAAAAAAAAATGAAGCAGAGTAAAATTTCTAACTAAGACCTACATCTATAGCTGCTGCTCTGATGTTCCCCAGGNGCTCTCCATCAACTTGCAGGGCAGAATCATATCACCACAGGAATAGTTAGTTCCAAGGATGGGACCATCAGTGGAGGTGTCTTTAGAGGGTATTGGAAGAAAGTAAGTGAACAAAGCAATAGTTTTANTTAATGTGTCAGGAATTACAATATACTAGGAACAATTCACTTGCTAGGTTTTACCAAGTTAGCCACAACTCTTCTGAGGGTAGTGACTTAGCAGTGTGAAGTTTACAGTGAAGTAAAGCAGGGTGATGGTTTAGAGAAACCTGGGAACTTTGAAGACTGGGGAAAACAGTACAAAGGACACAAAGCGGGTTGCTGTGCTTCAGAAGAGATGTGATGTTCAAGACTGAATAAAGAGCCCTGCGGCTGGGTTTGCAGGAGGTTTGGACTGACCCCACCTTTATCTCTGTATGCTGCTTAGAAAGTTCCTTTTAAAGGAGTCAGTTGTATGGCACCAAAGAGCAGCACTGCTGTTTCCTAGCGACACAGTGTCGGGATGGCTCATCTTCTCCTTAGACAGGGCTACTAATGCCGTAGTCCTAGGGGGCCTCAGTGGGCACCCGAATGTCCTGTTCTCACAAGAGCAGACCTATTAAAGGAGAGAATGCAGAGAGGAGGGCGTGTGTCTGCGATNCAATTTGTTCATTATGTAACTCCTTTTCCAGAAACCATACCTAGTCTAATTTGTCGAAAGGGTTTCTTAAGAAGAGGAGATATGGAGTTATAATTTGTAATTATAGNAATACATGATGAATGACAGGAGCTATTTGAGCCAAGGGACAGATGGAGCAAAGGGATGTGGATCTTGCTGGGAAAAGTGCAGAGGGCTTGGCATGCTTCCCCATTCAAGGTCCATCAGATTCTCGTAGGGGAAATGCTTATGGATCACAATGCCAGGCATATACGCAAGGCACAGGAGTTGGTCCATGCTAGTTGATTTAGAAACAGATTCTGGGAAACCATGAAATGCAAAGTCCCAACTCTAGCTTAAGCCTCGTCTGATACGTTCCTACTTTAAGACATGTTTAGAATTACACCTCAGTATCTGGAGGTGGCCCAGGGGCGGTGGAGTGCTGGGGTGCTTTGCATCTCTGGTTATACTTACAGATTTTAATTGGAGAACCTCATTTGGGGGCCATGGTTTGTTCCCATGGCAGGTTTATGTCTCATGGGTCCCTAATATATAACCAGGTTCAGTTTTTATGATTTAAATGTGTCGGTGAGGTGCTGAGTCACGATTTCTTCCTCCAGAAGGCGTGACTCTCTGCCCAAGTGCAGAATCCAGGGTGTGTCCTGCTGTGTGAGTTGCTGCCACCAATGCTGGTTCATTTTGACAAAGAGCAGGCATGGGTGTGGGCTCAGCTTGCACAGTTGCTAAGGCTCCTCGCCTCATAAAGAGGAGGAACATGTGGTGCAACATTTTTATTTTTGTTCCAATTTAGAGGAATTGCTTCCATTACCAATCTCTTTTTTGATTTAAAAATTTTTTGAAATTAAAATATAATAACAGCATTTGCCCCCTTCTTTTTCCTCCTTCCAAATCTTGCCACATACCCCCGACCTGTTCTCTTTCAAATTCATGGCCTCTTTTTCTTTAATTTTTGTTCCATATATATATGTATATATATTCATAAATAAACAAATACAGCCTGCTCAGTCCATATATAGTTACCTGTTTGTGTATGATTTCAGAGCCAACCACTTGATGTTGGATAACCAATTGGAGTGCCCTTCCCCAAGGAAGACTGTTTCTCCAGCTCTTGATGTTTCTTAGTTGCTATATTTCTTTGTGTGGGGTCAAGGCCCCATGAGATTTTCCTTTTTTTTGTTAAATACCTATTGATACCATCATTCAGGTTTTGTTTAGGCAGCCATGTTTTTGAGACTTCATGGGTAGAACTCCCTGATATTTCCGGCAGACACAATCTCACAGCTGTTTCTTTGAATCCTACTATCTTTCTGCCCTCTTTTGTGCACCGTCCCCTGAGTTTTAGGAACATGAGTTAGGTTGTAGATGTATCCTTTGGGTTGGGTACCACCCAATCAGTTGTTCTCTGGATTTTAATCAGTTGTGGTTTTCTGTAATGGTCTTCCTCTGTTGCATAGAGAAGTTTCCATGATGAGAGGCGAAGACTACACTTATCTGTAAGTATAAGGATTAATCTTTACAATGTACTTAGAAATTATGCTGGATTAGTAAAGTAGCATCTGTAGATTCTCCTCAATGATCCACGGCCTCATTAGTCCAAGGTAGTTTGCTAGGTTCCCAGGACTAGGCATGATTTCCCTTTTGTTGAGTAGGCTTTAAGTCCAGTTAGAGAGCTATTGGTTACCGCTAGGACATTTATGCCACTATTGCACCCTTAGGGTGATAATGCCATGTTGTCAATGCTATAGTTATAGGTCATAGCTGGGTAGGATTATTGGTTGCTTCCCTCCTTTGGAAGCTTGCATGGAACCTTACTCGGGGTAATCTTCAGGTCAGATCCAGCTTAGATCTTCTGGATCCCATACATCACCATATTTTGAAGGACTCTACATTTTTTCTTACTTCCTGTGAATGATTCCATCTCTCTGGGAGAAGAAAGGAGATCAAACTCACATACATGCCCATGGTGTACTTTTGTCATGTCTTTACAGAAGAGCTCTCAGTTTCTCCTAAAACCTTCTAGTGTGTCTTTAGACAGAACAACCCTAGTGGTTGTGATTGTGGCATCCTTGTGATGCTATTGCTGTGGGCTTTGTCACCCAGGATTCACATGGCTCACGTTGTGCTAAGTGATGAGATGTCCCATACATTGCTAGATGGTTAGTTTTGCAGTTCTGTTACATGCCTGTCACCTATCTGTAAGTACCATGGCATAGGGCTGTGTTGCTGTGATGAAGTGACATGCTGCCTTCTGTATGGGACTTCAGTATGACCCACAGATGGAAGACCCTGGACACAGAACAGTGTACTCACCTAAATACTAACTATGAGTATTAAAAAAAAAACTATCAAAATTTCCCCAGGAGTCCAGATATGTAACCCACTCAAAGCCAAGCAAAAGTCTAGAGATAATTTTTTTCCAGTGACCAGAATAGATTCAATTAAACTTGGACCCTCACTAGGATAATCTGACAGTAACTAGTAGTGGTACACACACTTTGTTAGAAAGCTTGGCCAGCAATGCAGAAAGTTTTTAAGAAAACTTTACCGTCTCACAGGAGCGTGGAGAGTTAGGAAGCCCAGGTGAATTGGGACCAATCCTCTCTTGACTTCTGAACTCCAGTTGGGGCTTCTCAGCTTCCTTCTGCCCTTCATAAGGGGTTTTATATACAAGTGCATTTGAAATAGAACTCATCACANAAAAAAACATGGTAACATGAACTGTGTTATTTCCAAAGACTCACGCTGAGTTTACAGTGACTCGATAATCTATACATTTTCCTAAAAAAGTTTTAAATTACACTAATTTGTGTATGTGTATATATTATGTACACACACACACACACACACACACACACACACACACACACGCACACGCACGCCACAGCGCAGTGCATGTGTGGAGGTCAAAGGACAACTGTGGGAGTTGGTTCTCTCCTTCCATCCTGTGGGTCTCTGGAATGGAACTAGGCTTGGTAGCAAGCACCTTTACCCCTGGCAGCCCAGTTTATGCATTTTAACTTCTCTGCTTAGGGAAGCTTTGGTTTTCCTTGGTGTCTGTGTGTGCTGAGAACATCCTCAGGCCTGTCATGCTGTGAATGGAAAATTTTACAACAGAAATTCTCCACTAAGTGATTCCTGCAGTGTGGGTGCCACATGCTGGCAGAGGCAATTTCTGTTCATTTGTTATATTAGGAACAAAACAGGTACTTGCCAAGGATGTGGCATTTGACTTAAGTGACTTAAATGACATTAATGCACAGCAGTTTTTAAGGTATGTAAGTGCATACCTTACATAGTACATTCTATGCAGCGTCCCCCAAAGAAGGCCAGAAATAACAGTGACTTAAGGGAGAGGTTGTTTTTATAATATAAGCAAGTACCTAAGTTAGGGCGAAGGCCTATGTGATACTCCTTACCACTGGGGAGTTGGACTTCATCTTGTTGCTAGCCTATCTTTAACTTTAGTCATCCATCTTATTGACCAAGAAGGGTGCAGGGGCTTCTACCATCTCCACTGTTTCCTAGCCATCAGGAGGAAGGATGTTGAAGAGGAATGCTCTCCCCATTGCTACATGTATGTTTTAGGAGTCACATGCCCCATTCCCACTAACCTTTTGTTATCCACAACTCGGTCACACGGTCATTCCGAGTTTTGAGAAGAATGGGAAGATGTCTTTATCCTAGAACAGGTGTATGCCAGCTTTTCTGGAGAGGGCCAGATAAGAGATATTGGATCCCACAATCTTTGGGGCAGTGATTCTGCTAGGTTACAGTGGTGTGAGAACAACCCTTGACAGTAAAGTCTCCTTATGGCCACTGGAGTTTGACTTGAATTCCATATAATTTCCATATATCATTGTATTTTTTTGTGATGCAACAATGAAAATCCAGTTTTAGCTTGTGGACCAGATAAAAATGGGCAATGGCATTGTGATGATCTGTTTGAATTTGTCAACCCCTACTCCAATGTGCCTAGAAAGTCCACCTAAGCTAAAGGACTCCAGAAAGGACCTTACATATTAACAAAAAGTCCAACCCACCCCAATGATACAGTAATCCTAAACATGTAGGCTTCTCATAACAGAGCTGAGAAATGTATGAAACAAGAGCTGACAGGATTGAGGGTAGAAATAAAGAACTGCACAGTATCCATTGAGATTTTAATTGCCTGTTTTCAATAGTAGAACAACCAGATAGAAAATTAATAAGGGGACGGAGGACTTAAGCCAGCCAGACCCAAGAGATACAGAGGAACCCACCTAGTGAAGCAGCCACACATTGTCTTAAGGGCATACATTCTTTCAGACTAAGCTGTCATAAGACGAAAGTGTAACAAGTTTTTAAACATTTAAATGATATGATGTATCCTTTCTGAGGACAGTGGAATGAAACTAGACATCAGTAGCAGAAGAAAAAAATGGTATGACCACCAATATAGAGAAATTGAGTAATCATCATGTATGCCTGTGTGTGTGTGTGTGTGTGTGTGTGTGTGTGTGTGTGTGTGTGTGTGTGTGTGTGTGTGTGTGTGTGTGTATGTAGCTGGGGATAGAAACTATGATCTTTACTCATGCTAGGCAAGTGCTATACCATTGATCTTTATTCCCACCTCAACAGTCTACTCGGAAATAACCAATGGATCAAAATAGAAATTTCAAAGGAAACGTAGTGCCCAGAGCAGACAATAAGGCGTAGGGATGCAGCACAAGGTACCCTGGAAGAACACTGCTAGCTGTATACTCCTGTATTAAAACAAGAAAGATCTCAGGTCAGGATACTACAGAACTAGGAAGGGATGTGCAAGCTCAGCTTGAAGTTAGAAGAAGGAAGGGAAGTAAAGATGAGAGGTAAAGAAATAAATAGTGCTGGAGATGGCTCAGCAGGGAAAGGCACTTGTCCCCAAGCCTGATGACCTGAGTTGAACCCTGGGATCCGAGTGGTGGAAGGAGAGAAGGGACTTTTGAAGATTGTCCTCTGACCTCCACATGCATGCTGCCATGGCACGTGTGCACCCACCTACCCACGCTCCTACGTGCATGCACAAAATAAATAGAAAATATAATGATATATTTAAAAAACTAAGCAGAAAATGATAGACAACAATGAACAAAACCAAAGGTGTTTTTGTTTTCTTTTTAGAAAAAAAAAGAAAGTCTATTTAAATTCCTTTAGTAAAATACGGCAGCATTACCTATTGGTGGTAGAAACAAAAGGGTTGTAAGAGAGTACTGTGAATAGTGGTCTACCACCAAANTGAAAAATCTAAGAGGTGGACAAATGCCTAGAGGTACATCAAAATGAAATGTGGAAAGGGTTTTTAAATCTGAAGAGCCCAGAGGTCATTAAAGAGATTAAATCAATAATGAAAAACTTCTGAGCAAAGAAGGGCCCAAGATCTGATGACAACTCTGGGTGAACCCCACACGTATAAGGGGATTAATTTGACTTCCCCAAACTCCTAACACTGAGAAGGAGGCCAGTGCCTGTGTGTATTAGCAGATACCTACCACGACAGTAGAAGATTTNTTTTTGACAAAGGTTCTGTTCTATTTTTATGTCCTATAGACATACACTATATGTATAACTTTAAATCTAAATTCATATATGAGATAAAACATGGGATATTTGCCTTACTAGCATATACTCACTATATCACTTCTGAGTGTGTGCCGAAAAGACTCCAAGCCAGCACACTACAGAGATACTGGAATATCACGGTTATTGCTGTGCCATTCATAATAACCAAGATATACAACCAGCCTTGATGCCCTGTAACAGATGAATGGATAAAGAAAGTGGAGCATACACACAATGGAATTTTATTCAGCTTGCAAAGAATGAAATCATGACTCAGAAAGGGAAAACTCTTGAGAATAAAGGGTACTAAGAAGACAGTGTAATGCATGAGAGAAAACATTTATGAGCCACATGTGATAAAGATTTAATGTTAAGAATATAGAAATAACTCTTACAACTCAACAACAAAAGGGCAGACGACCCAATTGAAATGAGCAAAGGAGATGAGTAGACATTTCTTCCAAATAGCACTTTGCTCATGGCCACATGCTCAGCACCATCAGGTACATGAAAACAAAACCATCACAGATGCCATTTTACACCTACTCCAGCAGCTACTGACACAACAGAAGTAAGACGTTTTGGCTAGGGAACAGAGAAATGGGAAGTATTGCCCCTGGATTGATAATAGTGATGCAACAATATTTTAACACCAGTGCTCAGAGCAGCTTTAGTCACAGATCCAAAAGATAGAATCAACTCAGGTGCCCATTAGGGGATGAAACTTCCAGCCCTAAGCATGATGGAGTAAATGCCTGTCAAGGAATATTATTGAGCCAGAAAAAGATGACATTCTGGCACATGTTGTAGCAGAGATAAACCTGGAAAGTATTAAGCAAATGTAGGAAGCTAGATACAAAAGGACAAATATTGAATGTTTTCAGCTGTGGGAGGAACCTAGAATAGACAATTTTTTCAAAAAATAGTATAATAGAGATTACCAGAAGCTGGGAATGGAGGGATGAGGAATTCCTGTTGTCTGGAAATTTATAAATTCCTATTTATAAAGCAACTTTACAGGTAGATACTATGATTATACATCATCATAAACCCAGCTGATGATATTTAGATGACAGAGTTGCGCTTGGTATTTTTGCTTGGTTTGAGAGTCTTATGATGCCGAGGCTGGCCCTGAACTCCTAATCTCCTGCCTCCACTTCCTAAATGCTGGGATTACATGCATACTTTACCACATGTGTCTCTGTTCTTTATATTTGCTACCGCCACAAAAAGAAGGATGAGGATGTCAGGGGCAACTTTCAATGTCTCAGGGTTCCCAAAGTCTGCAGTCTGCTGATAAGGTCTGCCCTGTGAGTATTCACTGGGACTAACGTGGGTAATGTGGATTCTGAGACTAATCTGTTATTCTTGTGTTAAAAACTTTAGATGTGAAATAATGACAGCAATTCTTTGATTATTTGTTAGTAAGAGAATCTAAATGTCTCATTAATTTCCCAAGTGCCTACCCTTCCTCCTCCTTCCATCCCTTTCCTCCTTCCCTCTTTTTCTTCCTTTTTCTCCTCCTCTTCCTCATTCTCTTCTTCTTTTCCCTCTACCCTTTAGGGNTTTTTTTTGGTAGCACACAAAGTAATAGGTTCCATTATGGCATTTTCCACATATTTATTTTTATTGATTCCCTTGTCCCACATCACTTCTCAGTACCCCTGTCCCCAATACCCACTGATTCTGCCTTTTCTCCCAATAGTTTCCTATGTTCTTTTCTGATATATGTATAATGCCTTAGCCTCTGTCTATTTTTCCCTTCTCCCTTCATATTCGTATATATGTATGTACATATGTATGCATGAAGAATAAAATACAGGGTCCACACATGGGAGAAAATGAGGTATTCATCTCCTTGAGTCTAGTTTATTTTCTTTAATGATCTCAAGATACTAATGTCATAATTTTGTTCTTCATAAAATACCACTGTGCACGGGTACCACATGTCCATCATCTATTCGTCCATTGATAGACATCTAGCCCAGTTCTGTTTTCTAGTTTCTGTGAATAGTGTGGCAATAGATGTGGACGTGTAAGTGTCTCAGTGGTGTTTGGCCTTCGAGTCCTTTGGGTAGGTACCCAAGATCTGGCGTCTATTCCAGTTCTTCTTTCAGGTTCCTGAGGAGCCTCCATATTGACTTCTATAATGGTGTTGGACAACCTATCTGGGTGCTTTTCCCTGGGGGAGACTGATTCTCCATATTTCAGAAGCTCTTTATCTAGGGGCAGGGCTTGGTGAGACTTCTCCATCCATGTCTGCATCCCAGCTGGTGTCGTCATGGTTTTAAAAGTGTTTCTGAGTTTTAGCTGCACAGAGTCCACTTCAGGAACTCCCCCAGCATTTCTGATAATTAAAAAAAAATGAAGAAGGAGAGATAGCTCAGTTGGTAAAGTGTTTGACATGTAGGCATGAGGACTCGAGTTCAGATCCCTGCCACCCTCATAGAAAACTGGATGTAGGTTTCATACACCTGCAGTGTAGGAGCTGGAATGGTAAAGACACAAGAGGCCGGCTGGAGCTCACTGGCCAACTGGTCTACCTCAGTCAGTGGGCTCCAGGTTCACTGAGCGAGCCTTTCTCAAAACTAAGATGAAGAGCAATGAGAGACATTTGATGTTGACCTCTGGCCTCCATGTGCATGCATACTTTTCTCACTGCATCTCTCAGGGCTCTGCCTTTCAGTCTTCAGGTGTGGCAGCCTTCCTGCAAGACTGTGAGGACCACAAAGGAGATTTGAGCCTGGTGAACCTGACAGGAGATTCATGAGCTTGTGTGATGTCCCTTAGGTTTGGCTTTCTTGATCACCATGAAAAGCAGTTTATCTGAAGTGAACGTTTGTGTTTCATCAGTTTTAATAACCTCTGATGGCAAAAGGCAACAACATGGAACAGGACAGAGCTGTGACTTGTCCTGTCCCCCCAGATGCAGAACCTTTAGATAAGCAACAATAACCAGTGTGTGTTTCAAGGAATTCTTGCTCTGTAATCATCCCTACCCCTAGACCTGTGGGCGACTCCTTCTAAGACCCCAGCAGATGCTTGAAACTATAAGTAGTACTGGACCCATGTGTACTGTTTTTTTCTATACACCTGCCTATGGTAGTTTAATAAACTAGGTTAATATCCTCAATATGTAGGTGGTTAGTAACAATTAATAAAAGAACAGTATACTGTTGTGTGAAATGGCCTCTTTCTCAAAATATCTCCTTTGTCCTTCATGTCACCTTCTGTGATGGGGAGATTACAGGGTCAACATGATGGAGACGAGTTGTTACTTGTGTATTGTAACATAGTGTTAGGGTACCACATGGCCATGTGAAGTGACTGTAGCAGTCTGTCTGGTATCAGAGTCTGGTGTTCAGTGACTCGGGGCAGATGGTGAGTTGTGTTCTGGGCAGGTCAGAGCAGGGAAGTGCAAGATTCTGTCATACTACTCAGAACTGTTATTTCTGGCAATTTCCATTTAATGTTTTCTGATTCAGGAAACTGAAACCACAGAGAGGGAAACCACAGTGGAAGGGCCACCAAGCTCTTCATTCACATGTCTCTGTCTGTGATGGTGCCCTCTCAATGCACTGACCCTGGTGGTCCTGGTCCCGGTAGCAGGAGCGTAGGGAACAGTGGCAATGCTGCTGGTGACCATAGGCTAGAGAGTCTTGGTTTTGGTTTGTATGAGGTTGGTGAGGTTGAGGTCATAGGGTAACTTGGAACATGAAGCCAGGAAATGACAGATGGAAACTAAAGTCCAGGCATGTTTGACTTCAAAGCTCTCTTTATTTGGCCATGCTTTTTTTCCCCTCTGAATCTCAAAATGTCTCCAAAGCACCCAGAGTGAACAAATGTTTTGTGTGTCCCTGGAATTTGCTTATGACCAAGGGGAGGAGGCATGTGATAGAGCAAAGCAGGCAAGATTACCACTGGCTGGCAGGTTCTAAGTGATGGCAGGTTTCCCAGAGGCCCATAGTGAGGCTGCAGGCAATCACCTCTGGCCTTTGTGATGTTGTTGAGTGTTGCCAGCCTCTGTCCCTTCCTTTCTCTGAACGAGAAATCATAAATTAGTTTTTCTCTAGTGTGTGAGGCAGCACACATTTTCATGCTCAAGCGTGTTCACATTTAAACCCTGTGGGTTCAAGTGTGGTCTGAACACAGATAGTGTCCAGTGTGAATATTATTACAATGATGGCGGGTGTGTGCATGGAAACTCAGCCCTCTCTAAGGGGACTATGAAAGAATCAGGCACAGAAAATGTAGTCAGGGACAAAATCAAGTGAATCTGGTCTCCCATCTTCAAGAACATAAACCCCTTGTCAGCGCAATTGACATATCCACATGTGTGCATGCCGGACTTCTGCCTTCTGTTCTCAGCATAAGCTTCTTAAATTCTTATTATCATCATTCATCTCTTAGTTGTGGAGATGCATTCTGAGATTTCATGTGTGTAACCCTGGAGTTACACACACTGGGAAATACAGGACACTGCACACCTGGCTGCAGACACATAGAGCATGTGAGTCTTGTGAAGGCTGCAGCTTCAGAGACAATGGTATTTGTACCTAAACCTTAAACACNAAAAAGTGCAATGATGACACAATAGAAGGAAAACATGGCACACCTTCTTGGGGCTCTTACCTTTGCAGAATGCAGGTTGCTCCTGGTGAATGGACTTGGAGTGTCTATCTTTGTAGATGTATATTGCTCTTGGTGGATGAGTGATGGACTGATGGGAGATGGGACTGTGTTATTGTGGAGTTGATAAGCACTTGACACATAGCTATATTCTATTCATAAAACACTTCTGTCTTTAATAATAAATTAGCCTTAGCNTTCTGTAATTGTAAATGTCTTAAACAAGTTATTTGTGATAAAACAGCCTTAAATATAAACACACTGTTTACAGTTATACAATATATTTTTCTTCATCTCCTTATCCTTTAAGTTTTTTTCTTTTTCTGTATTATTTTTTTCTTTATTTCTTTAACTTTTTCTTAATACCTAAGACATACATGCTTCCACCAGTCTGGGTTACAGAAGTCAGGGTCACCAGTGTCCCTGGCTCCCATCTCCATGTCCTGTCCCATAGGATATACACGAAATGTTTACCTCCTGTTGATGGCCATGTGTTGGGAGTCTTTCCTGTGGGACGTGCTTAGGTTCTTCTTGAAGATGGACCAACTGTTCTTTCCAGAAATATACCAATGCCTGCTTTGCTTAGTTTTTTTCTGAATGGATTGGTTGGCAGCAGACAATGCGGCAGAAGTGTTCCTTTCTGTACTGAAATCTTTCAGTGTTGGGTTTGTGGTTCTCATTTACAAGGAACTTTTTGAGAACTGTAAGAACTCTGCTAAACTTCTGAATTTTTTTTTGCGGAGGTCTTCCATTTTCTTTTCATGTGCTTTCTTTTTCTCTCTTTCTCATCTATGCATTCCTATTCCAGTCCCACTGTTACCTTATGGGACCACGGTCACATGTATGATACATTGCTGANNGAAACAGCCTGTGTAGTATACAATTGCATATTACAATTCTATTTCTATTATTATATAAAGGTACAATCTTTAATATATACCATCAAAATATATCACACTTCTAGACATATATTAAGAATTTTGGAAAATGCCTTAGTTATTTATCCCACTAAATGATAACTTATTTTCTGAATTTTTTAAGGAACATTCTCATTTTGTTTCTGTCTTTGTTTAGTAGATCAAATCCAGGGCCTCATGCACAATAGGTAAGTGTTCCACCTCTGAAGTACACCCTTGCCATTTAATGAATACTCTGTGATGGCCGACACTTATCATATCAAAATCACACCCTACACTCTGTATCCTCTAGTCTGNGAAAGCACAGCTCCTACATCAAGGTAGCCTCAGTCTAGGGATCCTCAAATAGTCTTTGCCTGTTGCCTTAGTTAGGTGACTGTTGCTGTGCCTAAACACCATGACCCAAAGCAACTTGGAGAGGAAAGGGTTCATTTCGATCACAGTTCCATGTAACAGTTCATTATC
>LZPO01055281.1:92047-104026 GCA_001675575.1 Neotoma lepida
TGCCTGCAAGCACAGCCATGAGGCATATTCTGCAAAAGTGCATTTTGCTAATGATACATATCAAATAATCGATACTGACTGTGAACTCACTTGAATTATTAAAAGGAGTTAAATATTTCAAATTACTGCTGTAATTATGGTGATTGGATGAGCACTCCCACATGCCTTAATTAAAGCTATTGTGATCNCAGACAGAGAGAACCTTGAAGACTTTGGGATGTCATTAACAACCTTCACCATGGGCCCGCTTCCTAGAGAAAATCACCTCCGGCTGCTGTTTGTACCCTTTGCTGGGTCCTATCCACACAAATGTCAAGCAGATCTGGAGGTGCAGTTGTGTGGCATTTGGGTGGGAGGCTCTTCAGTACCTCTGTACCCAGGAGGATTTTGCACATGGTTTTAAAAAGTGCCAGAGTTGTTTAACTACATGTTAAAGATGTCCCAGGATGGTGTTTTCCAGAGACAGGAAGGCCTGCGTGGAGAGGCTTATTGAAGAAGCTCTGTGACATTTGCTCATGATTGCCTGTGTTAGGCGATCTGGGCTGCATCTGTACTGTGCTTTTAGACAATTGGAAAAGCCAAGGACACATGGTTGTGACTAGGGGACACAGGTATTGGCTCTTAGCTCTTGCAGTGGGGTTGCCTCCATCCACAATGAAATTGTCAACCCTAGCTGGGTAGGGCCCAAGTCCTGCTGCCTTGGAAACGGAGGCTGACAGAGCAGGAAGCCTTGTTGGTGAATGAAAAGTCTGTATTGGGGTGTGTGTGTGTCTTTGTGTACCTGTGTTCACATATATGTATGTACTTGTATGTCTGTGTACATGTGTGTTCTGTACATGTGCTATATTTGGGAGTGGCATTTGTTGGAAGNAGGTCAGAGTTCACAATCATACCTCTTCCATGTGATGCTCTCTCTCCTAAGCCTGGCCTTGCCNCTGTCCTTGGAGTGCTGCCTACTCTTCCTGCCTGGTGGTATCCTGAATGCCTGTCACCTGTCTGCAGCAGGGTGTCTTTTAAAGGCATCACCTCTCTAGGCTTATTGCTCTCATGAGTCCCTTTGATAACGGTCTTCTCTGCTTGTGTGCACATATACCAAGCAAGAGGCTGCGTCTGGTTCCTCCTTCTCTGGGCACTTCCTTCTCATGTCATGGAATTCTGTGCATGTATTGTTTACCACTCTAGAGGCTGCAACACCTGGGAGAATGGAGCCTAAGAATGAGACTGACTGAAGTCTCATGCCATAGCCAACTTTATTCAGAGCCTCAGTCAGTTTCAACTCCGAGGGTTAAGAAGAGTCACANGAGTCAAGTTCTTATGAGTTCAAGCTGTATATAATCACAAGGACAAGCTGCACGTGACAAAAGCATGTTTTCCGTAGAGCCATCTAAACAAATAGCAATACCCAGTTGTAATGAATAATCTGAAGTAAACTCACTCCTATCCAGTACACCTGGGAGGGGCAGGGCAAACACATTCCAAGAACAATTCTGTGTTTTTGAAGAAACTGAGAGCACAAGACTCTTGTCCTGGTTTCTTGGAGTTTCTCACAAGCACTCAGAATTCCTCTTGCAGGACTTCATTCTTTGGACCATGTTCTGACAATGTATGATCCTCCTGCTTCAGATTCCTGAATGTTGAGATATTAGGCACATGGCATCATGTCTGGTACATCATAAGCCCCAAAGCAGTGATTATTATTAATGTTTACCCATAAGCTTTATTGTACATATCTGAAGTTTACAGCACAATTTCATGATCCCAAGTGGTTAAAGGCTACGGTAGACAAGCAGGTTAGCATAGCCATCAGTTCAAGGAGAGCCCCCTAAAATCTACCTACTACAGTCTGACAAGGCACACAATTACTGGTTGAAGATGAGACAGTTTCCAAGGCTACTGCTTGCTCAGCTGCTCCTATGAGGGGATGCATTGGTTCTGAGAACGTGGGGCCCCATAGCTGCTGAAACCCCAGCCAATGCTGTGTTGCCAGGAAGGTGCCTTCTGGAAGGACTTTACAGTATCCACAGCCAGAGAATTTTTTCCTTCTTGTTAATGGCCAATTTCTTCTTTCCTAAAGCTGATCCCACAAAATCCATTTTCTATCAATTTTCTCAGGACTCCAGCCTTCCCCGGAAATACAAATGCTTGGGCCAAAGGGACTGCATTCTAAATCAGCCAGAGAAATATACCATCCTTGGACTTTGCCATATTTATGCCAAAATTACGAGCATAATGAATGAACCCATTAAATTTGTGCATTATTGATTAAAAATTAACCTTATGCTAGCATCAGGAAGGAAGGGCAACTCAAGAACTTAAGGATTTCATGAGGAATTTGACACTAGATTGTGGATAAAAAAGACAGGCCTGCTAAATGCATTCAACCTGCAGCCTCAGTGAGCTGAAGCCGCACTTTGGTTGCTAGGGTAGAGAGAGGCACGTGTTGTGAATTCAAACAGCAGCAAGTGGGATATTGGCTCAGAACAGAACAGCACCTCTCCATGTGACTTCAGTGGAGTCAGGCATGCTCACAGAGGGCTGAGGGAAGGCCACGCATGTGTTTGATACTACTGCCCTGCTCCTGGGGTCAGAGTTGCTCGAGGTCTGCTGGTTTTGATTTGGAGGCGCTCTGTCTTTTTTACCTCCTTGGTGCTCCNGTGTTAATCCTCTTAGCTTATCTGAAGGAGAAGCTAATCTCAGTGGGCACTCCATGGCTCTAAAGAATTACGCATTTGTTAGCCTTTCTGCCAGTCAGCATTGAGTGTGATCTGGTGAGCTGAGCCGGCTCTGTGGGCCCAGGCTGACCTCTGATTCTCCTCCGCCCCCAAAGTCTTGTCAGTGACAGGAGAAATGGTTGACGTTTTACAGTTTGTTCTGTAATCTCCAATTTGTGCTCATTTGAGGAAATCGGTGCTGGCTTCAGCTGCCTGCACTTTGACTAGGAAGATGTCGACATAACATGAAAAGAAATATATTTAACTATTTCTTCTCCTCTCCTCAAGAATGTTTGAAAATTTCTTAGACACTTTTTTTTTTTAAGCTCAAACTCATTTCTAGTATCCAGAAAGAGCCCTGGTTGTTCTCCACAGACTTATATCAAGTCACTTTCCTCTAGGGAGAAATCCAGCTTCTGGCCTGAGCAGTTTTTGATCAGAGTGATTTGCCCCCAGCCGATGACAACTGCCTCACAGGAGATGTGTTTTTGTTCACCCTTTTAGGATAGCCAGAATAATGAAGGTGGGTGTATGTAGGAGAGATTTGAGAAGGCTTACTCCAGCTCCTCAACCTGCTCTTCCCCACACCTCTCCCGGGTGGCTCTCATTTCTTCCAGGGGAGTTCTTCCTCAGAAACCGTCCTCACAGGTTGGCACAGCTGTCTACATCTGTGCTGAGGATTGTCTGTGGGGCTTGGGTTCTCTGCCATAGCCCCTCAGCCTCTGTCTCACTCTGAGANGTCTCCCTGCATGCTTGCTGTTCTCAGCCTTTCTCCAAACTGCAGCCCACACCCAGTACGGCTCCTTACTCACTCACAGTGGAGTCATGTTTCAGAATGTCCTTCGGTGTACCTGGTTTTGAATTCCCACACCACCTGTGTGGTTTAGGTTTAAGAAGTGTCTGTACCCATTTATAACAATCATGGCCAAATGTGCTGTGGATCATCCTGTTGTAACCTTGTTTGGTTTTGATCTGGCCTGGGGGACACAACCAACACTTACAATCATGTTTCTTTGGGAAATAAAACTACACTGAGGATTTCAGCAAGGTCTGTTAGTTTCTGCTGGATTTACCCTACTAGATCTTCCCTTATAAGGGAGAAAATGGTGAATGCAATGATTTGCTAATTTGTTTATCACATGACACTTGCCAAGACCATTTGGAAACCCCATGGAAAGCTGGGTATGGTAATACAGTGCAACCTAAGGAAGCTGCAGGGCAACAGTGACTGACTGGGCTGGACCTGAAGCTTGTGCAGTCAGTTAGGATTTATTTGGGTGGATATGACAGAGCCCCAGCTCATTTGACCTATGAGAGCTTGTTTGGAGTTGTAGCAAGGGAGCAGAGCTACTCCCTTGAGTAGCCAAGACTGGTCCTCCTCTATTCCAGGAAGGCTGTCCTCTTTGACCTAGCGTGCAGCTTTGGGAGGAATGCACATGGAGTAGTGAGGAGGGAAGGGGACATCCTCCTAGCCGGCCAGAGTAGCTGAGTCAACCCTGGCAAGCAATGGGGTAACAGATGTCACAACCAGATTGCCCTCACATCCTCATTTNGGCTTATAAATGTTTGTAGCTACAAGGGCCTGAAGGCTCAAGTGATATGTTAAGGGTATTGGTTCTCATACTCCTCTTGGTACTGTGCTCCATCATAGCCTGTGGCTTGCACCCAAGTGACTGTCACATGGNAGCCTGTGGCAGCTGCTACTTCCAATATCTTCACAGTGTTCCCCAGATTTCCCAGTAGAAACACTGTTGACNGTCCTTAAGTCACCATGTGATGTGTATAACTTAGATTAGTCCCTGTGGATGACAGACAGGCCACACCAAATGTNTAGTTCTCTAGTTCGGGATCATATGAACATTGGGCAAATCCCCCAAGGGTAGAGTTGGGGGTGATTCTTCAAGAGTGCTTGAAGCAGGCCACAGGAGGAGGGTTTGACTCTGCAGGTGGTAGCTGTCAGTGGGGTGACATCCATGCCAGCAATCTTCACCGTGTGGTTATTTATCAAGGTCTTTGCTCTAAGTTTTGGAGTGTGGCTTGGCATGTCAGAGCTCAGTANTACTCCTCTGGTATTTTTTTTAAAAAATGCAATGCAGAGAAAGCATGATTGATTGAGCAGTTTCACTTTCCAGGACCATGATTAAGTAAAACTGTAGACTTTCCCGTTTTTCTACATAATTTTCAAAGTAACATCAATCTTCTTGCNTAAGAGGTTATAGATATTAGAGAATAATACCTGAAAGAACAAATACTAAGTTACCACCTGGATGTGTAATAACAAGATTGACAGCAATGGGAAAAAATGATGCTTAACCATCATCATGGTTGGGATTGTGGTAGTATGCTCTCTGTAGGAGGTGCCCCTGACTGTGATCTCCTGCCTTCAGTGAGAAACTTCAAATAATTCTCTTTTTGTTTTTTTCTTTTCTTTCATTTATTAGTTTTTGTGTGTGTGTGTGTATGTGAGAGAGACGGGGAGGGAGAGACAGACTGACTGACTTCAGGCAGATGTGAGACAGTTCTCTATGNCCACTATGGATTCTGGGGATTGAACTCAAAGTACTTTTATGCTCTGTGCCATCTTGCTGGTCCTCAAACAGTTCTTGATGAAAAGATGTTTTGTTGTACAAAGCCTTTATGCTGTCGCCTCTCTACTCTGCATCGAAGGAAGACAGATAAATCCTGGTTCCTTCTCGTCTCCTTTCCCCCTCTCATCTGTCTTATGTTTGTTGGACACATACACTCTGTGATTTCTAGGCCACTTGGCTTTGTTTTTCTACCTTTTTCTTTGTGCTTAAGGCATCTTTTGAAATGGGAGGGTTTTGTCTCACGAGGAGGAGGAGGAGAGAGGCGAGTGAGTACTCTCTTAAGGCAGGAGGACCAAAGGCTTGATGGGTTTGTGCTGACGCGGGGTAGAGGAAGCTCACTACTGAATAACTAATGGCAGCACAGTTGCCCTTTGCAGAGCCAAGTAGCAGACCAGAGGCAGAGCTCTGGCTTGGACTCCTGCTAATTGGTGCCATTTTGTGTGAGTCGGTCCAGGCTCATGTGACTATGGCAGACGTGGTGCCTTTCCCACAGGCTTGTTGGGACCTGAGAACAGATGTTCTGTAGGTCTCCTGTACCTGTGTGGGCATCGCTTCTTCAAGATTTGGGAAGTTTTATGATTTTATTGAAAACACTTGCTATGATTCCTCTTTTTAATCTCTTTTTATGTCCATAATTTTTCAGTTCTTCCTGGCCTTTTCATGGTGTTCTGTTTGTGTATTTTAGAAAAATAATTGCCATTTTCTATGACTGACTCATCCAACTCCCCTACCTTGCTTCCAAGCCCCGATACTCTATTTTCCTCATGATGCATTCTGTTGGGGAGAATTTCTAGTGATCTTTTTAATCTAACAAATTAAAATTTTCTTTTCTGTCTTTATCTCAGCTTGTGTTTTCTTCAATATTTCTCTTTATTGAAATCTATTTTCACACTATGAATTGTCCTCCTCATTTCATTTAGCTGTTTGTGTTTCCTTGGGATTTAATCAGTTTATTCCTGCCTCTCTCAGTTCATTTGGATGTTTATGTCCTCTTTAAATTCTCTGAACACATTTATAATTGTTCTTTTGAATTCTGTATCTTGAATTTCATCTACGTTGTTGTCCTAGAGGACTATTATTATGGGATTGGTGTTTCTTTTTTGGGGGGGGTTATTGTTTCAGTTTTTCATTTTGCTTTTGTTTTTCTAATGAGACCTGGACATCTGGAGATAGGTTTTGGTTGAGTCTTTTGCTGTGTGTTTTCAGCCNACCAGGCCAGACAGTAGAGTGAGTGTCAGTCTGGGTGGGTTGGGGAAGAAAGGAAGGTGCAGAGATGGTTTTGGATGAGGGGCTTGCTTTACCAGGTCTGGTTAGCTGGGTTGCTAGAGGATAAAGAGANCTCTTGAAGCAGNTGGGGAGATGGAGGATCTCAGGGTAGAGGGGCTGTCTTACAGGTCATTGGTCCATGGGCCAAGCTGAGTGAGGGTTTCCAGGGCTGGAAGGGTTGCAAGCAGTCAGTGTTAGAGGGACTGCCTGTCCTGGTCCAAGGCAGTTTGGCTGGAGTGGTCTTCCAGGATTTCTCTATTTGAAATTTTCATCAGTCTGTTGACCTTTGCTTAGAACATTTATTTTCAACTTAATTTTATTGCTAAAGACCTGTCACTAGTAACTTTCTGGAGGTGAGCTTGTAACCCCCATCTCTCCGTTCCTCTTTGTCATCTGTGTGTCTCTTCCTTCCTGTTTCCCTCCATGTCTCTATCTCTCTTTCTGTTCCTCTCTTCATACCTTCCCCTCTCTATCCCTCACAGTTTTGGGCAGCTATTTCATGTAGCACTAATATCTTAGGGCTAATGTACTCTTGGCTTGACTTTTGCTCTGCATGATCCTGTCTAGTTCAGGGTGGTTTCTTGATGATGTGGNATTGGGGGAAAAATGAAATANCTTCTTTTTATTATAAGAATCTGTTTCCAGTATGAGTCAACTTGACTGAAATTAGTAAAAATGGAGTGAAACTTTGTGATCATATCTCCTCAGTAAGAAACAAGCTGCTTGACTNAATGGCTCCTCATATTCCCCAAGGAGGGGAGGAGCCTATAGTTCTCAAGGTGTAGGGTAGTTATTTATCTGTATTTCCTTGTCTGCCTTGTTCTCTGTNGTGTGACTCATCCAGGAAGCAATGCCGGTGTCTGTCTGATTTGCTCCAGAGCCCCCAGTGCTGACATGCCTGGCTCATGAAGTCTTGAAGTTCTGAGTCTGGGACTGACTCACAGCTGACACAGTTCATTTGGAAATACTTGTTCTCCGAGGCATCAGTGTATCCAGAGCGTGGGGTGGAGTTGGACCCCTACTCCCATACCCTTTTTGTCACTCTGTTCAGGATCTGTAGGCCTCATGCTATTGGATCTGCCTTATTTTCTCTGTGGAACACGTGGTCTTCCCACCAGGCACCTGTGGCCCACCGTCTTCACCATCTTCACCATCTTCACCATCATTTCCATAGCTCAATCCTGTCTTCTAATTCTAATTCTTCCACTTTTACTATCTCACTTGGAAATTTGATTTTGTTTAATTTCACATTATACTGAAATGCTATTTATTTTTTTTAGTCATTAGTTAAAATAGTTGGCAAAATATANTGTAGCCAATCTGGTATAAACCATTACANNCCTATGCTAATGGCAATGCAGTACTTATGAAATAGTTGCAAATACGAAGTTGGTAGATGGCCAGTCTCGTGTAATTGAATTTCACACAAGCCTCTTCAACACCTCTTGTTTTTGAAGCATGTTCTATAAATGAAAACTTCACTGCACTCTAAATTGTTTTTCTATAATCCTCACTTATGGCACATGACATCTTGTAATTTTTCCTAACCTTTGTTTGCTAAGTTATATTAGTATTTTCANTGGGATACCAACAGCAAAAGGGACATAATTGAGTTTTCTTGTCCAATTTGTTTATCAATGGCTTTTGAAACTGTGGACCGAAGAGGAAGAAAAATGGTTCCTAGCAACTTNTGAANCTATTTCCTCNTGCTNCTGTTTGTGTGGGTTTTCTTACTGGGCCAATAAGGTGCCTGAACTCAATTCCCATATTTGGGGATGTAGTTGTATTACTTAGGGACGCATGTTTTAATGTAAATGATGAGGTGATCTTTATCCTTCTTAACAGCTAGGGGTATTGTATTTGTGAGTGCCATCTTTGGCCATCTGAGCTGTCCAAGCAGGTGCATATGAAGCAAGTAGAAGGCCCTGTGCCATCCTCCCAACATGCATCCTACTTCCTTGGAGCTGTCCTTATTACTGTTGCATTGTCTACAGCTATACNATTGTCTCCACGCTGTCTGGCACTTTGGAGGAAGCTGGCTGTACCATTGGCCATGGGGTTTGTACTAGGTACAAATCTTTTACATGGGACAGACAAGATCTCTTCTTATCTCCAAGGCAATTTCTAATTATGTGAATTTCATAATTATACTTTTTGGAAGACAGGAAAAAACATCATCAAGAATCCTGGTTGGTCCTCCTGACACCTTGAGGGTATGATTAGCATCCAGATGAGGACAGTCTGTAAGAAGAGGTAGGAGCAACCCAACAGTATTACTGGGTGACTGAATCAGACTGCCCTGGGCTGTAGACTTGGATAGTTATGGACCAGTTAATCNAATTAACATTCATGAATGTTGAATTAATTTTTTTATCACAGTTCATCCCAAGGATCTGGAAGGGNCACAGGGAGTGATTTCTCCAGATGTCTGCCATTGTCTTTGTCAGTCAAGGTTCCCCAAAGGACTGTGCTGAATAAGATACACATNTGTTTCTATATCTGTTGAGAGAACAAAGGTGAGAGGGAGATGCATCATGAGGAGCATCTTGGGGTCGCAGATGCTGGGGTCTAGAATCTGCATGCAGGGCCTCCAGGAGACCAGTGAGTTGTTGATGCTGTGGTTTGATGCACTTGCTGGCTTCCCCGTGACTTTGTTTGCTTCATTCCATGTGAGGACATGAGAGGCCTGAACTTAGTGGCAGTTGCCACAGGAAGCCTCTGCTGTCTAGTGTCCTCAGAGGTCATCTTCTGTCCCAGTCTCCCAGTGAGTTGGCACTAGTTATTCCCATGGGAAACAGGGGTTCCAGGAAACAGCAGTGGAAGAAATAGGTGTGGCAGTGCAGGGCAGAGAAGTCTCTTGTCGTTAGAGACATAGGGGCATTGGAGAATGATTCTGTTGTTGATAATTAGATGCCCAGCATATTTTCAGTGAGATCTATAGCTACAGAATAGCATGCCACAAACTAATCAGACAGCCAACAAATGGGATTCAGGCAGCTAGAGAGCCTTGCATTGGTTGTATGCTAAAGTCGGATCAACAAGTTAGCATTCAGCAGTTAGGAAGAACTGAATTGTCAAGTCAGACTGATGTTGTGNTGGCTGGCTTTGGAGCAGACGACTACTGAATTCAAGACAAAATAGTGACCATGCTAATATACCTTTAGTAAAATTGCTTTTTAAACTGTGTCGATTCAGTTTAATGATGATTTGGAATGCACGTGTATATGCTTGTAAAGTCATTAGAGATTTTCTTACTCTCAAAACATGGGAGCATCACAGAAAAGAAGGAGTTCTACAGCGATGCCTGGGAAGACCATGCTGATTCGAATCACTAAAGAAATAACTTTCTGTCACCCACGGCTTCAGAGAAGCCTCAGACTGGATTAGACCAACAGAACAAAATTTATAGGAATTTTGCCAGGGTCTTGAGATAATCTGTATGGATTATTTTGCAAGAAATTTGAAAGTCGAGGTGAAATGGTTGGTTTTCTTACTGACTATAAGAGATGAGCACCAGCTAAAGTCAGATAACCTGCATCTCTGGCTATGGCCTATTAAAGTTTTCATAGGCCTGCTTATAAAATCACTGTCTCATGATTCATACACTCTATATGAGGTTTTATGAACTGATAATTTTATGTTATTTAAACTTTCCTCAAGTGATAAACATTATTGTCTTTTAGTTATTTCAAAACTGGGTAAATTTAGCAGAAAAAGATCACCTCACTTAAGATTGTAGATAATATTCTAAAAATACAAGCTAATTCAATCCATCTNGATGTTAAATATGAGTAAGTAGGCTTTCCTCTATAAATATTACTTCAGTAGTAAGATCTTGGTTGTAATAATGCATGAAGTGAGCATATTATAGAAAAAACCATAATTATATCATTAGATAATGGAAGACCTTGATACAGTATAATAGCCATTTCGGATAACATTTCAAATGAATACAAATGATATAAATGGATGTGGCATCTGGCAGATTATAGAAAGTGCTCCTGACATAGACAGGAGTCTAGTCTAGTAGGGAGTTTATCAGTGCTGTGGAGTGCCTGAGAAATTTAGGACTGCTTCTGCCAACCCACATGATCCCAGCACATGTGTTGTTTTGGGAAAATATATGAGGTTAGGTAATAATCAATTGGAAGATGGAAGTCTATATAAGATCTATTTGNTAATAGGAACTTTGATAAATACAATATCACTAGGTAAAAATCACCAGTGGTGTTGCACATGATAAGGTAATGGGAAACTGGGTCCCCTGTCAGAGACCATAGCCTCACAAAATGCCTTGGGGTGAAAAAGGAGCACCTTGGACCACTTGGAAGGGGCATAAACTATGTCCAATACTTGGTGTAGAGAGGTGTTTAAATGGCAAATTCACTGTGAACACATGTCACTCCTGAGGAGTGTTTGTCTCCGTAAATGCACNTGTGCATATCTGTTGGTTAGTTCACGGCAGATTATGTTCCTGTTTGGAACAACACTGAATGTGGGTAAGAGGTGACTTAATTAAGGGGTAATAGAACTAACTCATGAGAATAATTTTGCAAGATTGTTCAACAAAGAGTTTTTTTTCAACAACAATCTGAGTTGTGGGTTCAGTGCTAGGAGAAACATGAATGCTACAGGCAATGAATAAATCTGTGGATGTTTTTATGAATGGTACTTTCAAATTAAGCAAATATAGATTATTTAGTAAAATTTCTGGGATAATTGGTTGTCTACTGGAGGGAAAATAGAATTAATTTTTAATTTACAACTTAAAAATTTTAAGTACATTACATATATAATAATTAAAAATAGTCATAAAAATAGAAAAAAATAGTTATAGAAATTTTAAAAGAAAGCTTAGGGGCTTGACAGATAGCTCAGCAGCTAAGAGCATGTTCTAGAAGAGCTGAGTTCAGTTCCCAGCACTGATGTCTGGTGACTCACATCCACCAAGTCCTGCTGCAAGGGATCTGACACCTCTTGCTTGCAAGGTGCTGTACTCAGATGCACACACCCACCCACAGACACACACACAAATACGCATGACTGTATTAATAAATAATAAAAAGAAAATTTAATAATATGTGCTTTTAAAATTTTAGCATTGAGAATATCTCCATAACCCCAAATGCCATCAAAGACATAATTCATAATTGACAGATTTGGATACTCAAATAAAAATTAGGTCTTTTCAGTTATTGAAAAAAATGCCATTACGGATGTCAGTAGATTAATGACAAACTTAAAACATTTGCATGGTGCTGAGGAGGTAGNTCAGTGGATACAATGTTTACTATACAAGCACAATGTCTAGAATTTGGATCTGCAACACTCATATGAATGCCGGTGGGCATGACAACCTGCCTGTAATCCCATTGCAATCCCAGCACATAATCCCAGCACCTAGCAGAGATGGG
>LZPO01055281.1:111077-124654 GCA_001675575.1 Neotoma lepida
AGAGGACCTGAGTTCAGTTCCTGGCATCTGTTTGCTCATCATCACTTCAGCTCTAGGGACTCTCACACCCTCTTCTGGCCTCAGAGGGGACCCACACACATGTGGCAGACACTCACATACACACGCACATGTACACACAAATAATGAAATAAACCTTTAGACAAAACAAACAAAATCCAATAGGTCTCACCATAGAAAAGTTACCCAACTAGAAAAGCTCAGAGGTGGTATTTATGACATTTTGGCTACTTTGCATCTATAGATTTCCTAGTTTATATTAGTAAAACTGCATACATTGTTACAATAACATGTTTGACAAATTAATAACATTATTATAATAACTTTTAAAAGTATTTTGGGGGAGTTGAATATGGTGCAAGTACATGTTCATGTGTGTACCTGAGAGATCAGAGATTGACGTTGGTTATTTTCCTAAACTGCTCTCCAACTTAGTTTTTGATCTAGGGTCTCTCATTGAACCTGGAGTTCACCTNTTGTCTGTATTGGCTGGCCAGGGAGCTCCAGGGATATGTCTGTCTTTATCCCCAGGTTATAGATGTGCACTGTCAACACCTGACTTTTTCATGGGTGCTGAAGATGCAAATCCAGCTCTTCATGCTTGTACAGCACATATGTTGCTGGTGGAGCCATCTCTCTAGCCCCTTTGTCCATTCGTTTGCTTTTTGAGACAGGCTCTAATGTGGCCCAGGATGCCTTCAAAATCGTTCTGTAGCCCAGGATGCCCTTAAACTTCATCTCATCTTCCTGCATCAACCTCCCCAGTGCGGAGACTGCAGACAAGCACCACCATGCTTGGTTTATGTGATGCTAGAGATTAAACCCAGGATCTTGTGCATGCTAGGCAAGCATTCCANCAAGTGAGGTGCATCCNCAACCCCCAGGTAACTCTTCTTGACCATAAAATCAAAATATCTTAAAGCTATCAAGTGCACTGTTNTGTGGACCTACTGCAACTGTGTGCCAAGCCCCATGCGAATGTCTGAGTCTGGAGTAATGGANCCTTCACAAATTCCCTTCCTTTGGCTATGCAAGTATTTTAGAAAGTATGACAATTTTAAAGATTTGCAGTGTATATTTCCATACACTTTCCAGAAAAATGTGCNCTGTTGCNATTGCCCTCCAACCAAGACTGAGGTGTGTAGCCTTNCTCCTGGGTTCTGCTTGTGACCTCTGGCCCATCTATGACTTGTGGAAAGGCTCCATCATCCAGTCTCCTGAGCTGCAAGGGANNCTTNCTGCTTNTCCTTGTCTTCAGCAGGGGAGTTGTATAGTATGATCTTCTAGCTCATTTCAACATTAGTAGGATTNTTTTTTCTTTTCTGATTGTAATTGGATTTCCACTTTATCATTTTTATACATAATAAATAAGTATTATAAGTCATGTCTAGAAATCTGTTTGCAACTTCTGACTCTGATGCTCTGTTTTAAAAACCTTTCTTTGAAAAAACAAACACAAGAAATACACATTCAGCTTTCACGCTTTTGTTAATTTTTGCTATCNGCAGACTTTTTCTGTTTATGTATAGATATAAAGTAGAGTCTCTGTTGATTCTTCCACCAATTTTGTTGGCCATCTATCATCACACCATTGATTAGGGATGGTGCTGTGACATTTTCTAGTTTGCTACTTGAGCCCATATTCTCCCTTATCCTGTTTCCTTTCATTGACTTTTTTTGGTAAACAATTTGTTTTTTTCCAAGCACTGGTGGAGGTAGCATCAGCTATTACATTAATCTATACTTTCAGTTTACATAGCTGTACAGCTGGTCAATTCCTTAGAAAACACCTTGTTTATCTAGTCACAGGCCTGGGGTGACATGCCTTGCACGAGTATGGCGATTGGTGNCTCAGTGGTTCCTGTGTGACTTGTGCAGGTATCTGTTGAGAGGTCAGGGAGGCTTTGACATTGCCACATCCTGAGAGGACTCCTGGGGTAGCTGCTAAGTGAACTCTTAATTCAGACCTTGTGTGATGCTTCCATGAGCCTCTGGTAACCAGCAGTCCACTACGCTATTATCTCTATTCTGCAGCTCAGGTCAGTTTGGAGCATGTGGGATGAAGTCAGGATGTCTGTAGGGCTGTCTCCTCCTGGAAGGTTTTGCTTTGTGCATTTTCCTCCTCTAGGACATCTGCAAATCTCAGGGACTTTCTATCACATGNTCCCTCTTGTTCCCTTTAAAGACACTCTGGGCTGAGTCACCTCTGTCTCCAGATCCTTCACCACAACTTCGAAGTCTTTATCATGTGACTGCACAGGTCTCCATGCTCCAGGAACTTGGATGATAATGGGTAAGAATAATGGGTAATAATGACCCTTTGGTGTCATTATTCTGCTGCCACAGTTCTCCCTCCCCATTAGCTTTCATCTTTGGAGATTTTGCTTTTACTGTGGATTTGAACAAAATTTCTNCATTTCTTGTGTGAATAGTTACTTTTGATCTTTTTCCATATTTTAGAAGAAACAGGTGGGGTTAGCTCTTTTGGACTTTGCAAGCAGTGAAAAAGATAGGCATTATTCACAGAGACCAGTGTCCCTGCATTAGTCCTGGGTCTGCACGTTTGCTGTCGGTACAACCATCTTACAGGACGTATACAAACATAATGAGAATGTGTCCCACTTAAAAATTAGTCAGTAGTCAATGAATAGGCATTCAGAAACAGAAGCCCAGTGGGATCACATACTCAGCAGCTTCGGATTGGCAGGTGCGAGGGCCCACTGAAGATATGATTGCATTAAATCATTTTGCACCTCCACCTTGGAAGGAAGCAGTCTGGAACGAAGTGCAGACAGGGCAGTTCAGTGAGGAACGCTGTGGCTCACGTGGGGTCTGTGGACTCACCACCCACAAGGGAGTGCAATAGCTTGAACGTGGGCTGTGAGTGTAAAAAGTGAACCACAGGGACAGGCAAGCCGGGAGTCGGCCCTGGGAGGTGTGTGGTAGGGTGGCTGGAGCTAGCGTGGGCTGAGGCGGCCAGTTCTTTATCCCTCAATGCCAAGAGCACATGATTCTACACATGTTTTATTGAATAGAGTGCATAATCTTTAGTTTTAAAAAAATTATAAATTTCAATTCACTGCCATGCTCCACTTACTGGCCTTTTTACTCATGCCTCTTTAGTATACTTACAACTTTCTACCTTAAAAAAGAGCTACAAATAAGAAATTAAAAGTATTTTTTTTATTTGCAACATTTTTTTTATACTAAAGGTAAAAAAGAAAGATTTTTATACTGAAAGTAAAAAAGACTTTACCAAATGGATGTAAGGGAAGGAGACAGCCTGAGCTGCAGGGCTTGGGTGTGGCCCCCTTTGGCTGGGATCTCCTAAGGGTATGANCTGGAATGCTCTCCTGTCCGTTTTATTAGTTGAATCTTCCTGTAATATAAGGACAGCTTTCTGTGCTGGTTTCCAGCTGTGGCAGAAAGAAGCTCCTCTGATACAGGGTGAGAGCCATATCTGTNCATNTAAGGATACNCAGTTAGAATGCAAGGAATTATGATTGTCTTAGGAGAGTGGCAATGTTCTCCTCTAANTCTAAAATTTAAGAANGAGACTTTGTGGACTCAAGCATGACTTCATATTCCATGCCNTGTGTCTGGGCACANACATGTCAGTCTGTATGTATCTGAATGTGTGTGCATNTGTGTGGTCCTGTGGTACTTTCTCATTGGATGGCGTTCATCTCCACTCAGATCCTGGGCTCAGCTGGATTCAAACAGAAATAAGGAATGAAACTTAATCTGACCTATTATCTGCCATTTAAAACATTTGCATTTACGCATTCACATTTATCTTTCAGTACTTAGAATATTACCCGCTTTTTTTCAGTTAGTACCTTCCTCTGAAATCTCCAAAGTCAACCTCTGGCATTTGAAATGCTCTCTTTTCTATAGAGATCTATAGAAACAGACCTAGAAAGTCCAATATGCTGCCATGAGTACTGGNTCAGGCACTGATTCCCTAATCTACCTGCTGGTGTCACACATCTCCTGAGCTTGNTCATTTTTCACCCTTCCTCTGTCAAGCAAGTGACGAGCTCTTAAAATGTTAGTGTTTTGTAGCANTTTTGCAGTAAAAAGTCCCTCTGGGGTCTGTCTCTTAAACAGGGCCAGCTGTTCTCTGGCCACCCAGGCTAAGAGCCCAGAGACTCCTACTTGCAGTTATCTTGTATGGTATTAAGGACTGCACAGAACAAGCTCCCTTGGTGAACTTCAGGTCTTTTGTGTTTTTAGAGACAGGATCATACTGTGTTTAAGGTTCTGACTGAGCTCCCTGAGTTGTGGGATGACGGATGTGGATAATCCTGTGCACATCAAGGTTCAGGTTATGCTTGTCAACTTGGAATTACTCTCATTCTTCCATGCAAGCTCAGCCCCTCAGGTTTTTGAATACTTAGAAAAATGTTACTGTAATTAGCTTGTGTTTCTGATTTTGATAACATNGTGTAATTCCCAATTCACATCACCACTCTCAAATGTCTTCGGGTCAGTTGGCCTCAGGTACATAGCACCTCCATAGNTTTATTTTCAGGTTCCTCTTAGTGCCTGCCCTAGCAGTCTTCATTGCTTGAATCTGTCAAACAAAGGTGTTTTCTGTTAGATTATATGTTTGTGTATGAGGATTTTGTCTTCTGAGGCCTTTGTCTCTACTGGGTGAGTAGATCTTACACAGCAAAACNAGCAGCCAATTTGAAACCCCTTTGCATATGGAGAGCACAGCAGTAGCATGGCAGCCATGTTGTCCAGAAGGCTCGCTCTCTGGTCCTGGTTTAGATATGTCGATCTTGTGAACTCCCAGGGAAAAACCAAAGTAGAAGACCTGGGATGCAACGTTGCCAACTCAGCATGTGCCATGATACTTTTGTGTCCATGACTCTGTCTCTCTCTGAGAGAGACACAGAGACTGTGTCTACAGGGACCCTCCTTCCTGTGAAACAGATACTATGCCATTACTTGTCATTGTGACCCCTCAGTTATCAGGAGCCACCAACGCATCTTAAGGTCATCCTNACACTCACATGACTGGAATTACACTCATGCAAGATGCCATTTGTCGCAGTGTGTGGGTTTTAGCCAGCTATGGTGTGTGGGTCTGTCAGATCACATGCTGGGTTGGGAGACTAGGTAGTTGGTCNTAGTTCCCAAAGAGAGATTGGGTAGGAAGTAGAGGGAATTTCAGAGAACAAGGTTAGCAAATTTGGCCTGAACTCTGGGGCAAAAAAAGAAAAATGAAGGTCTTTCTCCTAGTGAGAGCTTCTGCATATTTTGTGTGAGTAAGAACCACAGCCCCTGAGGAAAGGAGTCTTCTGCCTGGTGCTACACAAGTCANTTTTGTTTTTTTTTAAGCAGTGAGCACTTGTCCTTAGTGGTGCTTAAAGATATTTTCAACTCTGATGAGAAGTCATGAAGGAGCAGGAAGCCTGGTTAACTAAAGGGTGGACCTGCTCAGGGGTGGTCCTGTGAACACAGTGAAGCAGCTGGCCCCTCTTATAACAGGACTGAACCTAACAGGGCCAGTTGTTTTTTTTCCCCCAGGGGCCAGTTTGCTAAGACCTCTGCCCCATATTACCCTACCATCCTATGTTGAATCATGTCTGGCTTGAACCCTGTCAGTCCCTCAGGAAGTATGTCCAATCTGNTATGTCCAGTCAGGGTCCTACCTGGCCACAAGCAGGAACTGTTCTTGCTATTTTCAGTCAAACAGACCCGTGATACAGCAAACAGACCCCTGACACTGCAACCACAGTTGCTGACCAGATGTTATGAGCCGATCATAAAATGATTGCTGTACCAGTAAGAGTCTATACCCAATCATTTCAAAGTACACTTGACCACAGCTGGAGTTCCCAAGGTCCAGGCCACCCTGCCTCTCAAGGGAGGCAGATGCCACTGTGATGAACAAATGTGTAATAGAGAGGGGAAAAAGCTAGGAAAATGGAGTGGTATGTGTGCTGTAGAGAGAGGCGGTAGACACAACTGTGGTGACAGGTGTGAGAGAGGCCTGAGGTCCACAGGAAGACATGTCCTTGCCCAGTAGTGTCAGCAGGGTGGTGTGCAGCAACTGGAGCTTATCCAGATGCAAACTAAGACCCCCTAACATGAGCCCCCCCCCAAACATGCCACTGGCTGCAGGATCGCCTTGTATTGGGNACCAGAGGCCCAAAATGAGGAGCAGCTCACATTCTGGATTGGACCTCCTCAAAGGACCACTGTGGTTTATGATGCCACCAGAGGTCATGTTGGTGTTTGTCATCCAGCTGCTGCCCCAGGCCATGATGAAGCCCGAGATCCATGTGGATGTTCGAGGTCNGTGCCNCTGACTGAAGCCATGTTGATGTCCCTGAGCCATGCTGCCTCCAGGGCCATGTTGATGTAAGTGGCCTATGCTGCCACTTGAGGCCATGGCGATGTCTGGGTCCATGCTGCCACCGAGGGCCGCATCTGAGTCCATGGTCCTACTACAACCAGAGTCTGTGTAGATGTCTGTGGTCTGTGCTGTAGCCTGAAGCCATGTTGATATCTGTGGCTGTGCTGCCATTGGGGGCCATATTGATGTGAGTGGCCTGCCACCTGAGTCCACGGTGATGTCCGTGGTCCTACTGCATCCTGGGACTGTGTTTGTGGCCTGTGCTATCAGCAGAAACCATGTGGAAACCCATGATCTGTGCTCCCACTGATTGTAAAGAGCAAGGAAGCTACTTTTGTAATGATATTGATGACTGCAGACACACAGTTGAGAAAGAGGGACATGGAGGGCTTCTGTGACAACCTCTATCCCCACCCCCCCTTCAAAATAAAAAAGCAACAGCCTAAACAGGAAGGCATTGAAAAGAACTCTTAAAAAAACCTAAAAACAAACCCAAGGTCCAATGGCTCAGTTTCCTTTACTTGTTGCCATGGCACCCAGCTGTTCTGGAGACAACTGAGTGGGGCAGAGTCCCTCAAAGCCTGAGACGCATGCTGTTCGGTTTTTTGAAAAAGCTCACTGCTCCCTATCTAGAAGGCTTATGGATAAACAGCACTGGAGGAAACATTGTCCTCCACTGATGCTGTCTGTGGAGGCCTTGCTCCTCTGGTGATGGATTCCTCCATGATGTCCTGATGATGTTTCAGGGAGTGGCTCCAGGTAGCTGTGCTGGGCCAGGCCATATCCAACTCCAGGTCCTGTGTGCTGGCCTTACCATAGGGTCAGGACATGGGAGGTATTCAGGGCTGACATAGGAAGGCNTATATAGGTTGTTCTTTCCAGTTTCTTGGGCAGATTCGCGCTCAGCCTCTTTACTTGGGCCATAGTTGTAAGGGTAGTGGGGGATTTTGAGAGACGACACATCGTGGGCTCTGGAAGCCATACTGTGGTCTGGGTATGTGTGGGCGGGGTGATCCAGTTCCCTCTGGATCTGAGAAACTATGAAGACATGTTGTTTTCTTGGGTGTATTTGGTAGAAATGATGCGAGCAGGGGTATCTTGTGCTATTTGAGACCTGTAGTTCTGAAGCAGGAGCTAGGACACAGTTTGGGAATATGACAGAAGGTACTGGCCACACTCTGGTGAGAAGATGTGGACGTGGGTTGGNCTGGGCCTTTGGAGGAGAGTCCTCCAAAGTCCTGAAGAGCATCAATGGACAACAGGGTCTGGAAGGCCCCACAGGCCCAACCAGGGAGAGAGATTAGGTCAGAATGAGGCGCTGTCTGGAAATTGGACCTGGAAGGGAGGCAGGATCTGGTACTTCTGTGGAGTTATGCTGATGGAGGCCTCATGGGAACAGTGTTTCTATGAACCAGTGACTTTGGGAATTGGAGGTGGTGTTGGTATGGACTCTGTGTGTGCCCATTCAGTGGAGATGTGTATGTTTGAGGCTCACTCAAGATCTCTCAGGAGGCTGACCTGGGCATACATGCTCCCAAAGTCTGNGATATATATTTTCTGACCAAGAGGACTTGGAGAGAGATAAGCCCAAGTGCTAGAGCTGTGTGGCTTAGGCGATGGTGTGGTGGTTTGAAAGAAAATGGCCCCAGGGGCTCATAGAGAATGCCACTATTAGGAGGTGTGGCCTTGCTGGAGGAAGTGTGTCACTGGGGGTGGGCTTTGAGGTCTTAGAAGCTCAAGCCAGGCTTAGTGGCTCACTGTCTCTTCCTGCTGTCTACAGATTTAGATGTAGAGCTCTGAGTTACCTCTCTAGCACCGTGTCTGCCTACATACTGTCGTGTTTCCCACCATGATGATAATGGATTAAACCTCTGAACTGTAAGCCAGCTCCAATTAAACGTTTTCCTTTGTAAGAGTTGTTGTGGTCATGGTGTCTNTTCACAACAATAGAAACCCTAACTAAGACAGGTGTCATTTGGCATAGTGCCATGTTCCCATGTTATACAAAGGGTACCCTGTTACCATTGCCTTACCTGATGGGCCAGGTGGAGCCCTACTGTCATCCTGGAGAATTTTACCCCATTTTCTTGCTCCTGACTGTCCAACTCTCTTCTTNTTGTTTGGCCAAATAGTGCTGAGTTCAAAATACAGATCTGACAAGTTACCTAGGCTTGCATTGTGTTTTGCAGTTACATCTCTCCACNGGGTAATTTCCCCATCTGGGCCTCTGTTGTGTAAGTTTCCTCTGAGATGGAAACATTCCATCCATCAGGGAAGCTCTTTAAGGAGGAAGGTAAACAACTAAAAATAGCTTCAGGAAGTCCCTGAAACTGAGCAGAGTCACTAGGCCCCTCCATGACAGTAAGCAATAAAAGCTGAGAGTCCCTCTCAGACAATCAAGCTTCAAAGAAGACACTGAGGTCCAGCCAGCTGCTTGGAAGAAGCAAGCACCAGCCTAGTTGCCCGGAAGAGGTTTAGACATAAAGAGTCATCTAGAGAGGACACTCTCCAACCTGTTGAGCTGCCTGCCCACTGTGCAGTCTGCTCCAGGTTCCCAGCTTTGTGAGATGTCACCCATGCTGGGGTGCAGCTATCTTTGCATCGTTTCTACTCCTGTAAGTAACCCCTCACCCATATCCCTGTAAATAACTCCAATAAAATTCATGGTTCATCAAGTTGGACTTGGATGGTATCTGTGCTTTGGTCTGTTTTGCTCTCCCTATCTTGGCTGAGTAAACATGTGAGTAGGTTCTCCCCAGGAAAGATTTTGTCGTACAACAGCCTCTATGGAGTGGAAGTGGTTTTGCCTACATTGTAGAGAATCAAAGGGTTAACATGATAAAGCTAAACTGCCATGTGCCAGGTGTCTTACTGTCCTTGTGGTCTGTTGTGAAGGAGCCTCTANTGCCTCCTGCATAGTGAGTATGCTACCTTAAGGATAGGGTTGGACGTGGCTCATTTTTTTTGCTCTTAGCATTGTCCTTGTGCTGATATGTAAATAATTCTGTACACTGACTTTGTTAAGTTTTTGACCACTGCTATAAACTCAAACTCAGTGATGGGATGTTGGTTAATGTGATTTTTCTTTTTTAATTTCTGAGAATTCTCCTTTTCAAAATTGTAAACAGCCACATTTCTTATCACCGCTTCTTCTTTAGTAAACATTGGTGTGCNACTGGGTTTCATTTGGTTACTGAGCTTGAATCTGATGTTTACTTTGTGAGACNCAGGANGCCAGGATCCAGGCCTGTCTTCTGGTTTGTAGTCAGAATCATTATCACATTGCTGATGTGTACAAACTCGGTGAGCATTTATTGAATGGACGTTAGTTGAGTCACTCTGATGTACATACCGCATTGTAGGAAGTGATGGAAACTGATGTGAATGCTTCTGTCCTCATNAATGTGTTTAAATGTATTTATAAAAACCCAGTCAGACTCATGTTCTTCAGNTGTCTTTTTCTCTTCCTCACTTTCTNNCTTCTTCTCTTCCTGCCCCCATCTTCCTTCCTTCTACCTTTTCTTTTGCTCCCCTCTAACTAAAGTATAGCCCTTAAAATTAAAGTTTTCTCTTGGTTANAGTTATTATTTTAACTCGTTGACTTGTTANAAAAAACCATGAGAAGTGATCAGAGCCTTCCTCCTCTCAGTATGAATGGTCCTGTGCTGCGTTGGATTCTTGGGGTGAGAAACAAAGGTAACTCCCAGTGTTCCATTTGCACAAAGCAGATCTGCTTGTCCTGGGGTTTTCATCCAGTATCAATTCATTTTGAAAAAACACTTCCTGAAACATCCTAGGGCATGGGCAGGCCTTCGAGCCATCACTGTGTGTTAACAAGTAGAAATGGGAACATCATAGGGCATGGCAGGCCTGTGAGCCAGCAGCACTGTGTGTTAACAGAGTGTCTTTGGGGGTTTTGTTCAATCTATAGGACTATAGGATGTGTGTTTGATTAGCAGATCCAGCGTGTGGTGCTTGACCCGTGCTCTCTGAGACCAGGAAAAGGAGCCAGAGCCAAGGCTTCTGTCACCCTTGGCTTTTTCCTGAAATGTTATCTTGTCAATGCAGTAGGACTGTGACCTCANCCTGGCCCCTTGTGGCTGAGAAGAGCTGAGCATGAAAGACTTTCCTTGGTGGGAGGAAAAGGCTTCTTGTTTGTGCCTTACTTGGGGGAAGCAGATAGATGTGAGTGGGACAAGTGACAACCTCTGCCCCAGCATCCAGGGAGCAAGAGTGATGCTGTCAATACTGGTGTCTTCAGGGTGAGGAAGAGCTTCCAGCCCACTGTGAGTACAAGTTCCCTTAGTAATCAGATGCTCCCAAACACTCACTGGTGAGTTCATATAGTATTTTGCTAAATCAAAAAGTTTGTATTCAATTATGGAGCCACACAGAACCCGATGAGAAGGCTGTTANTAAAAACAAAACTCGAAGGTCAGTGAGGAGGTGCAAGAAGGGAGTCCTGGGTGCACTGTTGGTTGGATGTAAATTGGTACAGCTATCATAGAAACATTATGGAATCTCCTACAAAACAAAAATGGAAATAACATGGTGATTCAGCAATTCCATTCTAAGGAATATCCAAAGGAGACAGAGTCAGTGCATGGAAGAGACACCTGAACNTCCATGGTTATTTATTTGTAGCACTGTTTGTACCAACCATGATAATGGAATCGAACTGTGTTCCTCAGCTACAGATGAATGGATAAAGGATGTAGCACACAGGGGAGGAAATCCTGTCCCTTGCCTCATCCATGGGCTAGAGGACACTGTTAAGTGANCTAAGCCAGGCACAAAAAGACAAAATGGTTACACTCTTGGTGAGACCTAATGAAGTTGGTCTCACAGAAGNATAGGGAGGGACATGAGATGCCAGGTTGGAGAAGGGAGATGTTGGTCCAAGGACACAAAGTTTTAGGTATGAGATGGATGAGTTCTGAGATCTAAAGTGCAGCACAAGGTGACAGCTGAGAAGGAAACCTGGAAGCTCCNATCCTATTCACTGACCACACCACAGCTTGCTTCTCTGTGGTTACATGATCATNAGCATGAGTAGTTTTATGACACTAAAACTGAAATACACAGATGACATCAATTCTAAGTACTGAGAATGATAGATTTAAAGATAGAAATNGAAAGGTATAGGAGATAAATGAATGGAGTGTGTATTAAATATCATTTTAAGGAAATTGCTTTTTAAATGTTTATTTTATGTATATATTTTATGTATGTTTTATATATATATATATATATATTTATGTCTGTGTGTCTGACATACACAGTATGGGTGCTGTCTCTTATACACATCTAGATGTGTATAAGAGACAGGATTACATCTTGGTCTAGAGATGGGGCATCACTACGATGTTCGATGCTTCATCCCAACCAGAGGACACCCCCCTCACTTCTTCCCAGAAAGCTGTTGTCTCACATGTCATGGTGATGTTTTATGTTTCTTCCTAGTTTCTTCACTCCACTGTACAGCCCCAGGGTCTGAAGCACAATTATTTCTTCCCATTGAAGCATTTTTTTAAAGCACATGACAACATCCCTCTCTCTTGCTCTTCTTCCCCTGGCCTTTGGCCTACACACTTATAGTCTTGTATGTTTTATGTGCCTTTATGTGACTCAACTGTACTCCTCTGTCTTTGTGTCCTGTATGTTGTCAGCTGTGTTGAGAGACACAAATTGACCATCACACGTCTTATTGGGCAGGTCTGAATGGTGGGAGGCATTTCCCATGCTGTGATGAGGTGTTGATGGTCAATGCACTTATACTCACTAATTCCCTGGGGTCAAGGTACAATCGGTTTTGCCTGTACTTTATAACTTGAAAGTTAAGATTGTATGATGAGATGTGCCTTCACATAGTTCATCATCAGGTGGAAACATTTCACACAGGAAAGCCAGTATTCTCCCCTTATATTAACGTGTATCAAATAATAATCCCCAACCATCTCTAAAAGATTATCAGTATATTAAAAGTATTCTAGCTGAGCATGGTGGCATATGCCTACAGTACTAGCACGTAGGCTGAAGCAGGAGGTTTGTGAACTCAGCTATGAANCTGAGACCTGATCTCATAGGAGATTATTATACACTCATGGTTCAATGTAGCTGCAGTGTTTTTGAACCACATTGTAGTTTTAACCATATTGATCCTCAGAGGGTTCTCTGTCATCAATCAGTGTGACCTCTCCTCTTTGTCCCTGAGTCCTTTTGACACAGTGTTGGTTGTCTGTGGCACATTCATACTGCCATTTTCTGACCTGTGTCTGAAGAGCCCTGTTTTGTTCATGGGCATAGCACTTCAAGGGCACATAAAAATTGTAGCTAGAGTGGCTTTTGTCTCTAGACATTCCTGGGGGAATAGCTAGGGCTTGCATTGTTCAGATACCAATAGATCTTTCTTTGAGTGCTCGGTAACTTGTGTGTTTATTGTGTGTCTCAGAGCTTACTGTTCTGACATAGTTTCTCTGGTACATGGTAAATGATGTGNTCCTTCAGTACATATTCAGACTTAAATTTCAGCCAACTTTTCTTCAGCTCTGTTTGCTGGCACTTTTACTCTTCTATTCTTTTCATTTTTAGTTTTAGAGATACCTACTACCTTTTTTCTATCTTTCTTATCTGTCTTTATATTTACCTCTTTCTTGTGATGGCAATATTATCTTTCCCATTTAATCACTATACATATATTCTATTAAGCACTATTCATATATGCAAGTATTTCTAAAATATGTATGAAGTATTGTGTCTTAGTTATTATGCTGTAATGAGCCACCATGACCATAAGCAACTTGGTGAGGAAAGGGTTTATTCGGCTTACACTTCCACATCACTCTTCCTCATCAAAGAAATCAGGACAGGAACTCAAGAATGGCAGGAACATGGAAGCAGGAGCTGATGCAGAGGCCATGGATGGCTGCTACTTCCTGGCTTGCTCCTCATGGCTTGCTCAGCCTGCTTTCTTATAGAACCCAGGACCACCAGCCCAGGGATGGCCCCACCCACGATGGGCTGGGCCCTCCCCATCAATCACTAATTNAGAAAATTAGTGCTTTACAGCTAGTTCTTATGGAGGCATTTTCTCAGTTGAGGCTCCCTCTTCTCTGATGACTCCAGCTTGTGCCAAGTTGATGTCAAACTAGGCAGCTTATATGGTAAAGGATGTGATTTAAGAAAGAAG
>LZPO01055282.1:23845-36372 GCA_001675575.1 Neotoma lepida
ATTGAGTTTGAATGTTTCCTAGTAGTTACTACAAGCTTTTAAAATATGTAAATCTTTACCTTCATAGAAAACAGAAAATTCAGCTTTTCCCTAGATNATTTAAGGCCAAGTGACTAATGTTAAGAAAATAAATNGAAATTAAAATTCTTAAAGGATTGACAAATTTTCTGTAGTAACTCAAAATTTAACTTTTACCATAAAACTACAGTTTCTGTGGTTTTTATCCATGTTATAATATAGTGTTGCAGTGGTTTGAATAAGAATGGCCCCCATAGGCTGATATATTTGAATGCTCAGTCATCAGGGAGTGGAACTATTTGAGAAGGATTAAGGTGTGGCCTTGTTGGAGGCAGTGTGTATTGGAGAGGTGGGGTTGGAGGTTTCAAAAAGTTCACCCCATGCCCAGTGTTTCTCTCTGTCTGCTGCCTACAGATTAGGATGTAGCTCTCAGTTACTGCTCTAGTGCCATGAGTGCTGCCATGTTCCCACCATGCTCCCCCACCTCGATGATAACAGACTAACCCTCTGAAACTGTGAGCAAGCCCCCAGTTAAGTGCTTTGTTTCGTAAGAGTTTCCTTGGTCACAGCGTCTCTTCACAGCAATAGAACAGTGGGTAAGACAAGCATATATTGTTTATATTATATAAATGTATTAAGAATGAACCATTTTAAACTGAAGCATTTACTGATCTCAAGTAATCCTGACCTCCACAACAACCTTGATGGCTTTCAACATCTGGCCTGGCACTCAGNCACACCAGATCTCCTCAGAGCCCACCTATACCTCAACATCTCTAGCAGAGCCCCACAGAGAAGGTGGCTAGGAAAGCCTTGGGCTCCTGTGTCAGGACAGTCAGTAGCTGAGGAAGAGGGAAGAGAGGAAAGAAACACCCCTTATCATAATAGGTAAGCTGTGATTAGCCAAATTACAGGCTCCTTAGTTAACATTGATTAATCCNCAGAGCATGATTTTAGCAGTTAAAATTGTCAGGCTTAGAGTCTAGAGAAAAGATCCTAGACCTCAAGAAGTGACAGGCTTGTAGAAGGTAGGGATGCAGGTAGTGAGAGGCTAAGTACAATCACAATTATTAAACACTCTTTGGAGCCTCCTGTGTGGTCTGCTCTGTTACCTCTCCTGTGTACATTGGGCAAACAGACTGCATCATATTTATCATGTATTACATGTTTTCTGCATGCACCACCGGACTAGAGTGAGAACATTTTGGTGAGAGTTGAGACTCCTGTCATACAGGAGAGTCATTGCTGCATGCCACTCAGTTGACCCCTGTTGTNGAACATTATTTTAAGGTGTGTTACTTTTGTTTATGTTGCATTAGTTTAACTCTGTGAAGCTGNGTTACTGTGCCTGTGTAAAACACCTGATGGACTAATAAAGAACTGACCAATAGCAAGGCAGGGGAAAGGATAGGCGGGGCTGGCAGGCAAAGAGAATATATAGAGGGAGAAATCTGGGAGTAAAAAGTTAGGAGCCAGAGAAGGAGGAGGACTCCGGGGGTCAGCCACCCAGCTACACAGCAAGCCATGGAGTAAGAGAATGGGAAAAGCCTATAGGCAAAAGGTAGATGGGATAATTAGTAGCCAAGCTAAGGCCAGGCATTCACAAGTAAGAATAGGCCTCCCTGTGTGATTTATTTGGGAGCTGGGTGGCGCCCCCCCCCCAAAAAAAGCAAAAAACAACGACAGGGCTGATCTCTCTATATAAGAGGTGAATACAGGTCAACAGAGGGAAGGAGCAAAAGTCACCTGCAATGCCAAACTAGATGGCCAAAAATGCCTACAGTTGAACCCCTCAGAGGTAATCCAACATTGCTGTTAAAATCTCAGTAAGCCACTAGAGTGAAAGGTAACACCTAACCTTCTCTACAGACAGCTATATACAATGTGATCCTCCAAGACTTGGGAAGTCACAGCCTTGGGGCAGCCACATAAAAACTTGTATGTCCAAACCCACACTCAAGTGGAAGTGAATTTCCATGACTGAGAAGGTCCTCCATGAGACTACAATCTCTTGAGCACAAAGACTGTATCCTGCTCTAAACAGGGGTCCTAGCACTCTCAAAGGGTCTGATGGATGAAAAACTCAAGCTCAATAAGGGTTTCTCAGATGAATAAATGAAAAGGGAGTAATAGTGTTGAAAGAGATTTGTGAAATCATTTCTCTGATATTTAAAAATAAGGACAGCTTCTTGTCTTAGAACATTTCTAACTGAAGGAAATGGAGTGTATTTTCAAGCAAATATTCAGTTTCCTGTGCTATGACAGAATACTGAGAACAGCTCTCTGTAGCAGTATTTTCCATATTTTTGGCATTTCTTGATCTTTTCTGGTGCTGCCACATACTCCACAAGCCTGACACAGGATCCAAGAAAACAGTCAGGCATCATGGCATTTAGATGCACCTTACTTGTCTTATACATCTGTCTTATCCACAACTGAACATCATAGCTTGTTTTGTCATCTGTCTTAAATCTGGTTCTAACGGAACTTGGCTAACTTTTGCTCAATCTAAACAAAACCAAAGTGATGGTAACAGGAAGTGACTAAGGATTAAACACCAAGAATGCAATCTGAGAAAAATGATCCCCAATCTTCTTCAGTTCACAGATCTAAGACTCTAGATCACCCCCAATATACCCAACCACATCATACAGCAAAACGAGAAAGTGTGGCACTTCTGGTGGGGAGGTCACCACCATACATCTACTAGCTATAGTGCTATGCTTATTTTGTTGTCACAATTGTATGCCTGGAGGAAAGAGCCATACTACTGAGGCACTACTGGGAAACTGAAAGCTGTCAGAGGTATAGTCTGGTGGGATGTCTCTAGGACATAGAAATGTCCTTTTAGAGGACTGTAGGACCCTAGAAACCTCCTTNATCTGTTTTGTTTCCTGGAAATGAAGTAAGTGGTCTGCTCTTCCACACACTTGCACCATGATGTGCTACCTCACCACAGGCCCAAAACAACAGGACCAAGAGATCACAGACCAGAACTTCCAATATTACAAGTCATTCTCTTTATAGGGTTAATTACCACATGGATTTCACCACAGCAGCAAGACGTGAACAACACACTCTGTCACTGAATCTAAAATTCCGTGTGTAAAAGTTAATCATTAGATATCTACATGTGAAAGTTGGACTGCACCTCACAACAGATATGAAAGTTAATTCAAAATGAACCAGAGATTTAAATGAAGAACAAAAAAAGAAAAAAATGCAACTGTATCTTCATGGCCTAGGGTTAGGCAACAGTTTGATATCAGAAGCATACAAAAGAAAATATCTTATAAATTAGACTATATGAAAATTTCAAACTTTTGTGCTATCAATGACACCCTTAGGAAAATGAAAAAGACAACCCACATAATAGATATTTAAACCCATACATCTGATACGAAACTGACATTCACACTAAAGAACTATTATAACTCCATAAGGAGGAAGAAACCCAATTAGCAAGTGAGCAAAGATATAAATAGACATTTTTCAATGGCTTATAAGCAAATAAAAACATGATCAACAGCTCTAGTTAGGGAGGCATAAATCAGTTCACGTCAGTAGGGTAAGCTATACCATGAAATAAAGTGACAAGTACCAGCGAGGACGTAAAGACACTGAACCTTGACTGCTAGTGAGATATAACGTGTTGCAAAGCCTGGAAAACAATCGGGCACTTTCAAAATTGTTAAAAAATTATTGTACAAATCCACTTCCAGATACATACATCCAAGAGAAATGAGGTATCTATACAAAAACTTGCACACAAATGTTCACTACAATATTATTCATAATAGCCCCTATATGCATCAATCCCAATGTTATCTATTAAACAGATATGCAAACACAAGTCTGCAGTGAAGTATTATTTAGTGGTAAGAAATGAATCAATACATGTTACGACATGGATAAACAAAACAAAACAAAACAAAAAAAACGCTAAAATCATATGATTTGTTTAAATAGTCAGAATCCAGCTCTTCAAACTGTTCTGGGAAGTTGTGAAACCTTCTGAATGGCACCTAGCTGGCAGAGGTGAGGCTTGAGGGTTACAGGCCAGCTCCACTTTTGATCCAAGCTTTCTGCTTCTGGACTGCCTGGCAATGTGACCAGCTGCCAAATGCTCTTGATGCCACAGCCAGGGCAAGCTCACACTGCCATGCCTTTCCAGGCATGATAGACTGTGTTCCCTAAGCTGTTAGCCAGGATAAGTCCTTCTTCCTTTAAGTAGTTTCTGTCAGGTATTCTGTCAATGGCNAGGAAAGTAAATGACATAGAAAATAGCTAGACTACGCAAATCTATACAAATGGAACAGAGGCTGCTACGTGCAGGAGGAGGTAGGGCCGTGAAAATGCTCTAAAATGGATGATAGTAATGGTTGCACTGTGTGTGTGTACACACAAGCTACTGACCTGTATATTTTAAATGAGTAAATTTTATGGTATCTGAATTATTATTTCAGTAAGGATGTTGCAATTACAACAATAGAAAACATGAACAAGTAGCTGTGAGACCATGACTCCTACTCTGGGTCACCATGTTCTAGATGTCCTCTTGGCAAGTATACAACATAAAGGTACAGGGCAAGAGTCAGTTCTACCACCTGGGGGAAACATTACAGTGCNTTCTCACTGGCAGCCANCTGGCCAGTGTGATGCAAGCTCTTGCTGTTTCTGGAGTGCAGTGCCACAATGTGTTTGTGCCTAATCTGCTCAGGAAACTTACAACTGGTTAGAGCTTGAGGTAACAGCTCTCCTGTCTGCTAAGTGGGCAGGAAAATGGGCAAAGCAAAAAGCACAGCTGCAAACTTTCTGTGGTTAAACATGCCGAGTATTCCAAGTATTCCGTATTCAAAGCTTCCCTCACTCCTCAACTCCTCCCCAGCTCCTCCCCTAAACAGCCCTGCATTCTAGGCCAGACATGCTTCAAATATAGGTACATTATGAATCAGCTGGCATTATATAATGATCAAGCCGGAGGGACCTTTGACAGTATTATGTAAGGGAGCAATGACTCTGGAGCCACTTATTAACTGTGTGACCTTAAGCCCAACCTAAAGCTGTGATTCAACGCCTTCATCTCAAAAGGAAATGACGAAGTCTTCTCAAAGCTGGTGTAAGGTTCAAACGCAAAATGTTCAGAATAGTAGGTACCACACTGTAAGTGCTGATGCATTTTTAAACAGTCTTAGGATTAAACTAGTAAACCACACTCTTTTTATGGGGGAGGAAGACACTAAAGTTCAAAAAGGGCCAAGTGACTGGCACTGGCAGTGATGGAGCTGCTGTCCAAGTCCAGCTCTCACTGACCCTAGCCAACAGCCCTGCTCAGACGATACTGACCACATTTTAGGTTTTGAAAGATATGACTAGTGAGAAACAGTGTCTAGCAGTTGTATACTGTGCATGTCACAACACATATTGATTCCCTTTAAATATCCCAAATTAGCTGGGCGGTGGTGGCGCACACCTTTAATCCCAGCACTCTGGAGGCAGAGGCAGGTGGATCTCCACGAGTTCAAGGCCAACCTGGTCTACAGAGCAAGTTCCAGGATAGCCAGAGCTATACAGAGAAACCTTATCTTGGAAAAAAAAAAATCAATCAATCAATATCCCAAATTTAATTTTCTAACATCTGAAAATAAATTTCAAAACAAATCCCTGAACATCTAATATTCTGTACTTCAAAGAGCAAGATGGCCCTAAAGCTTTTCATTTTTCACTGAGGAGGCACAAGGAGCATTGAATAAAACTGGTAACTGAGTAAAAGAGCTTTCTCTTCTGTTCCTGCCTTCTTGAGTCACATTCATGCTAAAAATTTAGATGCTTTTCTCAAGATCTGATGCTTCTAACTTTCAGTAATAGATACCTATAAAATAACCACACTGCTTGTCAAAACACAGGAANTGCAGTAGACATATGTAAAGAGAGAAGGTCTTACTATGCNGCCCAGGCTGGCCTACAATGTCTCAGGATCCTGAGTGCTAGGATTACAGGCATGTGCCACTAGCATGCCTGGCAAAAACAAAACACTAGATCTTTTATGCATGGTAGGCAAGCTTTTCCACTGAGCTATGACCTTAGACCTGTAACTGGAAAACTTTGTATACTGCAAGCAGACTAGCTCATTTAAATTTCACACACATGCACACTTGTGCATGTGCATAAACACCCACACCACACCACACCACACCACACGGCTTACACAGGCCATGGTAAGGCTTCCCAAAAACCCTTGCATATCTATCTGTTGTCTCCAGTCGGATGGATCCTCTTCTTTCCAAAGACTCCTGGTCCCTATCTATTTGAAGCCCTCACATATCACTTCTGTGTCACAGATTCTTCTGCACTGCTTTCTACTGCACAGCTGTCTTGGTCCACGTGCCTAGTTAGGTTGACTCATCTTCTGGCTCTACTTACTAAAGCAACTTTCCCCAGCAACCCAGACCAACCTCCTAGCTGTCCCCAAGCCCACCACACACATTTGGAACCTGCTTCTAACTAATTCAATCTTTCTTTCTGGCCAGACCATAGGCACAAGAAGGGCAGGAGAGCTGTCTGCTTGTTCAACATTACTTCCCCTGTTCCTAGTGTAGCGCCTATGAATAAGCAGTTGGTAAATGAAATCATCAGGGGCTGCAGATGGTAAGAGCATGTACCCAACAACACTAGGCCTGGGTTCATCCCTAGCACCACAAAAGAGAAATTAATACATTCTCCAAAGATTCAATGGGTGAATGGATATACTAAAGTTTTCCACTCAAATTCGACACCTCCTTCTTTTTGTTTGAGACAGGGTTTCACTATGTAGCCCTGGCTGTCCTGGAACTCATTATGTAGACCAGGATGGCCTGGGAACTCACAAAGATTCACCTGCATCTGCCTCCTGAGTGCTGAGATTAAAGGTGTGCATCACCACACCAAGTGCCACACTTGGTGCCAGACACCAAGTATCTCTTATCAAGCTTTTCACAAGAAGAAATACACAAGCTACATAAAAGGGATAGGTTATAAGCTCTTTCTGGAGAAAAATTCAGAAGAAACTTCGGGATATATATTTTAAAGTAACTATATGCAAACTATAAGCAAAAAANTTTTTGAAATAAGCTTCATGCACCACCTATTTGAGAAACAGAACACAGTAATCAAACTGGTATTCAACCTCATCCTACTGGCTAGCTTGCCTAGTGCTGGAAGGTGCTACTCGTGCTAGTAGAATAAAAATGCAGTCTTCAAGCTCACTCAGCTGTGACCCCTATGAGCGACAGTAATGACTGGCTTGACAAGATATGCCCCCTGGTACAACAGTGGCATGAACGTTACGGACATAACTAACCACTTTCTGATTGCATCTAAAGCCTGCTCTGTGAAATGGAACCCATTTCTGGCACTGTTAATAAAGCCAAGAATTTGTAGTTAGATAGGTGACAGGCCCAAGAGGAGAACCTAATATTGTTACTCTACTAAATGGACATAGCATTACACCAACTTTTAATGCCTTATTCCTATNCCCATAGAGCAGTGCATTGCTTAATACTTATCAGAGAAGTTTCTCATCATTTTGGATGTCAATTAACACAGAGACCCTCAACTGGTCGATGTGTGGAAAACTAAGAGACTGGAGCNCTCAGTCCTAAATGGAGCAAACATATCACACCCTACTCCTAAGGCTCAGACACCTTAGTGGAGAGTAGGNGAAAAGATTGTAAAACTCAAGGATGGAGATAACATCAAGGAAACATGTTTTCTGGACACAACAGGACAGTTGCTCATATGCACTCAGTGCCTGTGACAACACCCACAAGACTTGTGCAAGCTCAAGCCAGACAAAATCCCAGCAGAATTGAGGGCAGGGCATGAAATCCCAGCACTAACTGAGGAACTACTGGCATTTGATAGTGGCTAGGAGAGAGGGAGAGTCAGTTTTCCTTAATGGTTTGATCCCTGGCAGGCACCCTCTGGAGAGTATTTGGGCAACACTAGCTGGAGGAGAAGGAAGAGGAGGAGGAGGGGGAGGAGGAGGAGGAGAAGTTCAGGTTGTGTAGGGAGTATTGGTGGAAAGGGTGGATTTGGGAGGAATTGGAGAAGGGGAAGCAGGATGAAAATGATCAAAATAAGTTGTGTGACATTCTCAAAGAACTAATAAAAATATTTTAAAAACAAAAGCTTCAGAAGAAAAAAGGAGCAATGTCTCCACCAAAGCTCATCACTCACACTCAAACAGCTCTCTGTGGAAGACCAACAAGCAAAGGAGAGCAGAGCAAACAAGGACCCCTATGATCTTCCTAAGTTAGAGTCATTCTCTCCCAGAGTAAGTTCATTTTCTAATGAAAGACAAGGTACTGAACCACAATTCTCAGCATATCCAGAAGAGTAGCCAGTGGTGTGAGGGCCTTTAATGAAGGGCAAGTTGGCATGCAAGCCAAAGGAACAAGAAGCAATGCTCCATTGCCATCCTTAGGCTTCACCCAGGAACCACTAGATAGTACTAAGAGCTCTTACTCAGGGAAGACAAAAGCAGACTCAACATCAAAACAGATGCTATGGGCATCCCAGAACAAAGATTCCCAAAGACTCTTCTAAAAAATTTTGGCCCAGTTGAAGGATACAGAAGATGGGGGGAGGGAGCATTTTACTACCAAAACTTTCTGTACAGAGAGGGGAGGAAAAGAAAAAGGGAATTAAGTTGGAGCTGGAGAAGAAAGTGTTCCCCCCCCCTGTGTGTGTGCTGTCTCTTATACACATCTAGATGTGTATAAGAGACAGGTGTGTGTCTGTGTGACAGCAGGGGGTGAAGTTGATGTCAGGATTTACCATTAAGATGCATACCCACCTCTCAGAGTTTAGGACAACCTCAAAAGTAGAATGACCTGGTCAAGCTTCCTCTCTGAAGATAAGCAGCATTCTAATAGGCTCCCAGAATTCAACAAACTGAAGCCCAGTGTGGAGTANTCCGCATCTAACCTAATCTCTCTGCTGACATCNCTGAAGATCCTTGAAATGAAGGCCTGGTCTTTTTAAGGGCAACACCTCCCATCACTCCCTCTGGTAGTGATTAAAAGAAAAAGAANTAACTCAGTGCTAATTACTGCACTACCCAGAGAGAGATTCCAGGTACACGCNGACAGGTGTACTTCCGCCTGTACTGTGTTGTGACCTCCTCAAAGGTACAGTGCCAACTCTTCCCAGCCATGTCTGTCCTTACAACAGAACTGCCCCATCAATGGGTCGGGAAACTCCAACTCTAGCTGGGAAGATTTCTGGTTTCTGCATTCTCACTGACACGTTCAATGTTAACTCATTTTCCATAATAAAAAGTTTAACTTTAAAAACGCACCTGGCACAATTCATACAGCATATAATTTGTTAAATATTGGCTGATCAGATGAAAGCAACACTCATTGAGAATCACCTTCACAGCTGAGGAATAGTTCTAACTTCTAGATAGTTGAGGAAAGTGCTTCCGAGAGCTAGAAGGGGGCAGGGTGCTATTTTAAGCCATTGTGCTGGGCAAGGCAAGGACACGGTTGCTAATATCTGCATTCATTTTATGACAGAGTCTGAAACAAAAGAAATATTCGGAGAGAAAAGCCGAACGCCAGCGCACACTTCGGGGCTTTGGACTGCGGAGCTAGAGAGCTCCGCTACCTCGGTCTGCAGGAGGATGCCCCTGACGGTGTGTAGGGAGTGTGTCTGCGGAGACTCTAGAACACCAGGGGCTGCTGGCACTCCCTCGGCACCCTGCCACTGGCCTAGGGCCCAGGCAAGGCCATCCCCGGCCCAATTCACGAGATTGGGGTGGACCCCGTGGCGGGCCCGGGGTGCCGGTTGCACCCCAATGTCGGTCCGGGCCGCGAGCCGGCGGAGGGCGCCGCGTGGCGCACCGCGCACACGGAGGACCGCACTCACCGCTCAGGTAGTTGGTCCACTTGTACAGCACGCCCTCCATGGCGCCCGCGGGCCCCTCGCCGCCCCGGCCCGCCGCGGGGACACCGGACCGGCCTCACATCCTGGGCCCGGGGGCGGGGTCACCGCGACAGCCGAAGAGCACCAGCTTCTGGTCGGGGGGTCTGCGCCTGCGCCAGGCGCGGTCGCTGTGGACAAGGCGGAGCGGCNGCCGGAGCGAGGCGAGGGAGGCGCGGCCCCCGAGGCGGCGGTCGCGGGCGAGCGCCTTACCGCGGCCACCGAGTCCGCAGCGCCCGCCCCGGCGCGCTCGCGCATGCCCACTGCGCCGCGCGCACGCTCCCAAATCCACGCCGGGGTTTGGCCGCGCCGCCGTGGGACTGGAGGGCGGGGCNCGGATGCGGACGTGGGTAGCGGGTCATCCCTGGATTCTAGTCTCCAGGGGTTCAGCTTTGAATATCAAGATTGTCAGTGTAGAATGATTCGGGCTAAGACCCGGAACCCTCGGATGACTCGTTTGTAGTGTGTTTCCGGCTGCACTCCGGTGAAAGGCGCTGTTCAAACTGCAGGGCCTCTTGAGTGGAAGCTTGGTCTTTGGACCGCTGGCATTGANTTCACCTGNGGTTCTGTTAAAAATACAATCTCGCCCGGGTTCCAGACCTTTTGGATCAAAATCTGCATTTTCGCAAGCTCCCCATGGGGGGATACCTATGAACATGAAAGTGTGAAAATGCACTGTTGTTAGGATTTTTAGCCAAGAAAAGTGTTAATCACAGGTTAAGTGGAAGGAAAATGTTAGAAAGAGCACAATACAACCCAAATGCTAATGTCACAGAAATGTGTTCTGAAGTGCTAGGTGTGGGCATTTTCTTTTTCCTTAATATAAGGTTGACAGGTTTAGTAAATAATATATAACGTAATTGGTTGTTTACCTGGACTGCACACCTTGCTTAATGCCCTGTTCGCTTTTATTTTAATCTAGAGATCCTCCTTTGGTGATTCCCAGTTTCTTTTCAGGCCGCTACAATGGACTACCTAATAAGGGCAATGGTATAGAACTAGGATCTTTAAGCTGTGTAATTCTTAAACAGGAATGCTATTTCTTCTTTAAAGAGAGACGTCTTTAGCCATTATTTACTCTACACTAAGGCCACTCAAGTGATGAATCATTAACAGTCATTAACAGTGATGTTTGTGGAATGAATCAGGTCTAGTCTTAAGGTGGAGTGCAAATTCTTCATGGCCAAGTGACCTTAAGCAGGACACTGACACTGACTTCTAGCCTAAATTTGTTTATTTTCTGTCCTGGCTAGTTTTATGCCAACTTGACACAAGATAGAGTAATTTGGAAACATGAGCTCTGAACCGTCANAAGATTTGTCTGTAGACAAGTCTGTAGTGCATTTTTTAAATTACTGATTGATGTGGGAGGGCCCAGCCCATTGCGAGTGGTGTCATCACTGGGCAGGTGGTCCTGGATGCTATAAGAAAGCAGGCTGAGCAAGCCAGTAAGCAGCATCCCTNCATGGCCTATCAGTTCCTGTTTTTAGACTCCTGTCTTGAGTTCCTGTCCTGACTTCCTGGGATAATGGACTGTGATATGAAGTGTAATCGATAAAAATCTTTTCCTCCCCAAGTTGCTATTGGTCATGATGTTTTAACCCAGGAATGGAAAGCCTAACTAAGACACCGTCTAAATGGGAAAAATAACCATGTTAAATTAGTGAGGATCTTGCACCAGAATGTGCTTTGTGAACCTTAGCATCCTTATTCGTTCTTGGAGTTTATGTTCTAAGTTAGGAAGCCCCAGTTCTGAGCCATTGCTTGTGGTATCATGGAGGTAGGTGCTCTCCAGTATCCGGNCTTTCCAAAAACCAGTGTCACCTGGCCCCNGGCTCTTCGGTGGCTCAGTTGGAGTTCTTTAAACAGACGAATCCCTCCCCCAAGGAATTTCCTGTTAGCTCTGCACTAAACTGCTCTCCCAAGGTGGGAGAATTTCTTAATCCGCAGGCTCTAGGACTACTCGGAGAGGCTGAACCCGGCTGTCTGACCCAACACCACACCGAAGCGCTACACTGTTGCAGCGCCATTGGTTGGANAGGAGCCTGATGGACAGCAGCACCAGCCAATGGAAGACAGCCCTTCCAAAGCAGCCGCCTTATCAGAGCCAATTACGTTGGGATGGAGCTTTAACTCTTTAAAGGAGAGTTCCCAGTGTGTGGGAAAGTTGGTAGTAAAAGTGCCACGTCTTCCTGGGAGGGGTGGGAGAGTCCTGAACTTACCCGAGGCCGACCTCGCTTTCGGCACATTTTTAACTCTATGAAGTCGAGGGCCCTTTCTCTGCTTTGGTAACATGAGGTTTTTCTTGTGGAACGCGATCTTGACACTCTGGGTCGTGGTTGTGAGTGGAGCTTTGATCCCTGAGCCAGAAGTGAAAATCGAAGTTCTCCAGAAGCCGTTCATCTGCCATCGCAAGACCAAGGGAGGGGACCTGATGTTGGTCCACTACGAGGGCTATTTAGAAAAGGATGGCTCCCTGTTTCACTCCACGTAAGTAATTATGTCTCGCAGGCCGAACGATAAAGGATCCACCCAGTCACACC
>LZPO01055282.1:38623-56140 GCA_001675575.1 Neotoma lepida
AAGAAGAAGAAGAAGAAGAAGAAGAAGAAGAAGAAGAAGAAGAAGAAGAAGAAGAAGAAGAAGAAGAAGAAGAAGAAGAAAGGAAAAGAAGAAGAAGACGAAGAAAAGAAAGAAAGAAGAAGCAGCTCCTGTCTCTGTGTCTCTATGTCTGGTGTCATGTTTTAGCAGTATTTCTCCTAGCCTTTTATCTTCCTTCTCAAACTCAAGACCTTCCCTGAGTTTTTCCTTGGTCTGTAGCCCTCCTGGGAAAGTATAACTTTGTCATTAAGACCTTGAACTGAGGGGTTAGGTATATCTGAAGTCAAATGCTAGTACACTTAACTTCTATTTTCTCTGTACAAAAGGTTAATACTAGATTAGCTGACCCTCTGTCTGCAGGTTCTGTGTCCCTTGATTCAAATCAAGTATAGATCCAGAATATTTGAAATATATATATATGTGTGTGTGTGTGTATTGGACTCCTGCAGACTTTGTATTGTCATTATCCAATATAACGACTATTTATATAGCATTCACATTATAGTATGTATAATCTAAAGATGGTTTAATGTATATGGTAGGTTATGTGCAACTGCTGTAGATTTGAGCTCCTTGTGGTTTGAGGGACAGAGGATCAAATCCTGGGGACATTTTTCCAAAAATACCTATCAATAACAGGATTATCACTGAAGTTAGAGACAAATTTGCAATAATACTTGCTTTAAAGTACATGTTCAAATTAATTATTATTATTTTTACTATTTCCTCTGCCCTTCTCATGTGACTCAATTTATGAATTTTGCATCAAGAAAAGTGGGCAGGGAATTAATTGAATTACTATAAAGTAGACTTGGGAGTGTGTGTTCTCAATCCAAGAATTGCTGTCTTCTTTAGTTTCTGAGTTCATAAGCTTAACCACTGGTGGGTAGACAAAATGAAGCATAGCAGTGATCTTTGTTTTAAAGTCACTAAAAATACTCTAATGTATGGAGTGCTTACCTAGCATTCATGGCACTCTGGCTTCAATTCCTAGTGGGGGAAAGAAAGAACCAAAATTATTTGAATTCTGATGTGTTTTCTTTCTGATAGTCACAAACATAACAATGGTCAGCCCATCTGGTTCACCCTGGGTATCCTGGAGGCTCTCAAAGGCTGGGACCAAGGCTTGAAGGGGATGTGTGTGGGAGAGAAGAGAAAGCTCATCATTCCTCCTGCCCTGGCCTATGGCAAAGAAGGAAAAGGTAAAATTGTNTAACCATCACGGTTGTACATCTCTGAATGTTTCCTCCCTCCCAAATAGAAACCCACCCACCGACTCACTTTAGCAATGCAACAAGAAAGGCCATCCAACAAGTGTCTTGGTGATTTGAACTTTTGGAATATAGATCACTAGATATAATTTGATGTGTGGCTGTATATATATAGTTTACAGCCAGGAAGTCTTCCACACTGTAGATCTCATTGGGAGTCCTTTCATTCTTCTTTTAAATGTATTTGTAAAGTTTTCAATAGTTTATAATATTTTACTTATTTCTTTTTGTGTTTTCAAGACCGAGTTTCTCTGTGTAGCCCTGGCTGTCCTGGAACTTGCTCTATAAACCAGGCTGGCCTTCTAACTCAGAGATGTGCCTGACTCCACCTTGTGAGTGCTGGGATTAAAGGTGTATGTCACCACTGCCCAGCTCAATAGTTTATTTTAAAATAATGCATTGACATGAATTATTATTCTCCCTGTGTTACAAGCTGGCCGGCTGGTCCACACAGTTTTTGTGCCAATTTGGTCCAAGGCACAGACATACCTGGTATTTAGGCTGAGTTTACATAGCTCTCCAAGGGCTGTTTGGTGATACTTATCAGCTGGCCCTAGATGTAGTCTCTTCACTGAAATCTACTTTGAACCAATGGCCAGATCTGAAAGAACAGGTTAGTGGACCAGGATGTCTACCACTGTGCTGTTTCTTACATTAAAATGGTTGGAACCAATCTGAGTATGTTATCATCAGATGTTAGCCAAAAAAAATTATATATGAAATGTGTATAATGTAAAAGTGGCAAATAGATTTTCCGTATGATTAGCTTTCCCTGTGAGTATAAGGGGGAGTATATGCACATTGAAAGTGTGTCACAATGAATAAAATATTCATAGTGTACTATGATTCTGAGAATTACATTCATTTCTAATTATATCTTCTAAAATTCTCTATGAAGAAAATGTAGTACTTACACAGTGAAGAAAAAATTGTAAGAAGTTATCAGAAGCAGATAGAGAATCACTCTGCTTTGGTTTAAATAGATTTCACACCATTCTTCAGCAAAGCATAGCCATTGACAAAGTAGGGATCAAGATTCCTTGCCCCAGTTTCCTAAGGAAGTTAAGTATTGTATATGAATATGACATACTCCAAAGTAGGACTAGCTATCTAAGCCATGTTCCANAGGCTTGGTTATGAACCAAACTCAGTTTTAATTATGTTCTTTACAGAAGGAAATCCAGTAGCTAGGAAAGGTTTCCCTAAGGCCTAGATGTAATCTTTCTTTCCCGTGTCTTTGTTCTTTTACTGTTCACTTTATGTATGCAGCGCAGTATTAGTTGTCCATACACATTTAACTCAGCTTTACTTCAAAGCATGCGGAGTCATTTCCTTCAGTGTCATGAAACTAACTCTTCTAATATGTATTTGCCACTAGTTTTGTAGTGTTTTAGTACACGCTTGCATGCCTCCTTGGAAAGATACCAGCTTTCCCACCGACCTAGTGCATGTCCCTTCCCTGTCTCCATCACTACGGTAAGCTTCGACTCCTACTGTGAGTGTTGTCTTCTTAGAAACTTACTAATGCCCTTTCATGGAACTTTGAGAAAGTTCCATGGGNACATAGCTAAGACTTGTTTAATGAGTGTGCCCAGACCTTTCTACTAAATAGAGGTGTATGAAAGTAAGTTTGAAAAAAAATCAATGCCCAAAATTATAAGAAGGGTTTGTTTCTTTGATTATTAATTGGGCTTTTTTGTTTGTACCTGAGATTTAACAGGGTTTTTTTTTTTTTTTTTTTAAACTCTTGAAGATTTGTTAGCTTCCTTTACAGGAGTTCATTTGATTTTACTTTTCTGATGAAATGTCTTCAACAAATGCATAAAGTTCTATGTCAGGGAGGTATTTCCTAAGTTGTTGAAAATTTTGAATATTCCTTTATTATTTTTAAGACCTGTAAGAAAATTATATCTTAATAACTTATATCAAGCACTTACTATTTATCAAGACTAACACTCGGGGTTTTATTTTTGCATAAGTTTTTCCCCTTTATCCTTCCAATGGACTCCTAAGGTAGAAAATGTTATCCATCTCATTTTACAGACAAGGAAGGAATTGGTGCCTAGAGGCTGCAGATGTGAACAGAGCTCACACTATTGTATACTGCCTCCCAGTGGTAGGCACGGCAGCACCAACCCTTTCTACTTGAAGGTCAAGACTTTCTAATCTAAATTAGTAAGTCTCTTGTAATATAATTAAGTCTGAATTACTCAAAGCCCTTTAAAAGTCATTCTTGACATGTAACATGAAGGGCCTTAATTATGTTTGAAATTTAGCATCAGGGCTTTTAGGAACATCTGCATATGTGCATCTATTTTATCACTACTCCCAACTAGAGTGCTTTTGTTCTGCCTGTTTGGGTTACTCCTTCTTTAGGTCTACCTTTCTTTCCCGGGTAAAGTGTAGTTATGGAATGAGTGATTTCACTGTCTGTGGCAGTCCTAGAGAGCCTTTTCATTTAATTAGTTAAAATGTCTGTTACCATAATTGATTTTGTTATGAATACTTTCAGATCTNCTAAATAAAAATTTCCCTATCTCCTCCTACCAGGCAAAATCCCCCCAGAGAGCACACTGATATTCAACATTGACCTCCTGGAGATTCGAAATGGCCCAAGGTCCCATGAATCATTTCAAGAAATGGATCTCAACGACGACTGGAAACTCTCTAAGCATGAGGTGACCCTACCCTCACTCTGTGCTGGTTTTTGTAAGCACTGGGATTTAGAATCCATGTCACTGGGTTTCATATGTTGTGGTGTTAACAGTTACATATATCCCCCAACATCCAAGATAAATTGTAATTCTCTCTCACTAAAAAATTTATGTAACATATTCTTGTGACTAAAAAAAAAACTGATATAAGTTAATATATATTAAAAAGTCTTGAGCTGGGCATGTAACTCAGTTGGCCAAGCACTTGCTTAGAATATGCAAGGCTCTGAGCTCAATCCTCAGCACCTCAGAAAACAAAACAAGACAAAACAATGTGTTTATTGTGTCCATGTCATCTTCATCCTTCACTGGATCCCTCCATCCCACCCAGGTTTATTAGTTTCTAATGTATTTTTCCAGTGTTTAGGCAAATATTTACCATTTAGTTTACTAACACAAAAGGCAGAAAAAATGTACATACTATTTAGTGGTTTCCTTTATTCACAGACCGTATCCTGAGACGGAGTGTACATTAATCCATAAAATAACTTCTGTTTCCTCCTCCTTGCCCCCTTTACCTCCCGTAGCCCTCTCCTCCTTACTTTCATTCCGACTATATGACATCACTTTACCTTAAATAAATAGCATATGTTTACATGTCAGAGTTTGTGGCGGGAGGACTGAGATCACTGGTCCACANTGGTGGAGTGGGGATGTGATACAAATGATGATACAGGCTGGGTTGCATTTTAGTGATTCATAGGGATTGCAAGCAGCGTTTTGGTTATATGTGTATTTATGTGTATGGTTTGTATATATGGTTCATATCTGTAAATGTGCAGTGTGTACACACATTCGTGTACATGCAGAGGCCAGAAGAGCAGGACATTGGGTATCTTCCCCTATTGCTATCTGACTTATTACCTTGAGATTCCTACTGAACCTTTGGCTAGGCTGGCTGGCTAGCAAGCTCTTGGGATCTCCCTTTTTCCTCTTCGCAAAGCTGGGGTTACAGGCACTTTGTACAGTGCTGGGGATTTGAACTTGGGCCCGCATGCTTACACAACAAATGGTCTTATCCACTGAGCTATCTCCCTAGTCCTTGATTATCTTTTTAAAGACAATAGGAAATTATAGCATAGGCCCTCCTAAGACTCTGCTTTGGTTTTCAAGTTTACAGGGTCGAGGCATGGTCACAGCCAGGTATACATGGTTCTTTCTCCTCATAGCCATGGGTTCAGATGAAAAGGGAGAATATAATCTTATTTTAGGAGGAATGTCTGGAATTCTGACTCTTCCTAGAAGGAAAGTCTGATGAAACCAATGTATCCAAAGGCGGCCATCCTTCAGATGTTCAGCATTGTTTGGATTCTGGCAGGAGCAGGCAGTATGCACTGTTGACTCAAGCTGGCCAAGGAACACAGCTCCAGGACAGTTTGTCCCAATGGCCACTCTGTAGGCCACACTGCTGACTTTGCTTTATTTGCCTATTTATTCCATCAGAGAAAGCTCTGTTCCTTGGCAGCCACTTTTGACAAAGCGTTGGTTATTTGCAGTNAATTTTGGAGAAAGGTCTATTGAAGGAAAGCCAGAAATACTTAGAAGCTCTCTGAGGAGAATACTTGGAAATTACAAAATATTTTTTACAACTGTTATACAAGCATTAGGTGAACTTAAGACAAGCTCTTGTCATTACTTAACTCATTTCAAGAGGTTCTGTGATAGGGCCAGAAAAGCATAGATTTGAGGCACCCATACATATGTTTTAGGGATCGAAAAGTAGAGAAATTTGGAGAAGTCTCAAATGGATATGGCTTTCAAAATAAATTTCCTTATACACTGAGTCATATATTAGCATGGGAGTTCTGCTGGTTAGAATGGATGCATTGTCTTCGNGGTGCATGCCTCTTACAGAGCTTTGCTCCAGTGTGNCNCTGCCCCTTCGTGGAGCACCGTGGCACCTACGGAGTGCGACCTTGTGCTCTGTAGATCTGCATTGCCTGCATGTAGCCTGTGACAGACAGTGGTCAGCTGAGCTTTCTGTGAATAAGCACATTTTAGAAATTGGAACCAAAAGAGCAGTAGGAGAATTTGATGAGAGAAAAGANGTGACCGTGCAGGGGCGAAAGGGGAGGGGAGGAAGTAGAGAGGTGACTTCTGTGGCGAACCACTTAGAAATAAACCCTGGACAGACTTAGATGGGGCACAGATGTCAAAGAAAAGCTGCTTCTGTCAAGCATATTATGATATCTTTTTTTTCCTAAAAATAGGTTTTTCTTTACCTGATTTGATTCTAACATATAATTATTTCAAACTTCTTGATTATAAAAGCTTAGAACCTTTCCAAGAGCATTTTCTGATATGTGTNTGTGTTTATAATTTATATATATTTTAAAACTCTTAGCTTTTGATTAATATTTCTTTTTTTGTATTTGTTTTGTGGGTTTATTTTTTTATTTTTTTATTTGAGAAAGGGTTTCTCTGTGCAGCTAGCCCTGATGGCCTAAACTTACTATGTAGACCAGGCTGGCTTCAAATTCAGAGATCTACCTGTTTTTGCTGGCATCAAAGGCATATACTATCATGCCTGGNAGTATAGTATTTCNTATTACACACTTATCTCTTAGTTTCNGCAAAGTGAATTATANCATTCAGGTAAGTCCGAAAACATGTAGCATAATTTGTTTAAAGTTTCCTTTGGTTATTGAAAGTCAAAGAAAAAATATATAAAAACATCAGTTCAGAAGAATGTTCCTTTTAGGATGGAAAGATGGCTCAGTGGTTAAGAGCACTTGCTGCTCTTCCAGAGAACCCAGGTTCAATTCCCAGNACCCACATGGCTTAAAACTGTCTGTAANTCCAGTTCCAGCTGATCCAATGCCAAATGGCCTCTTTGACCTCCGTGGCATCAGGCANACNCATGGTGCACATACAAACATGCAAGCAAACACTCATAAAATAAAAATAGAGCTTAAAAAAATTTCCTCTTCTATAAGNTAAACTTTAAAAGAATATTTAAAAANTTAAATATCACCAACTTCTGGAAGATTTTATGATGCTAATAATCTCTTTAAAGTGTATTTTATTCAGTAGTTTTAGTATAATGCTGTGAAAATATTAGCTAAACCTAGCAGACAATGTAATAGGCATGGCATATTTAAACATTTTTAAAGTTATGTTAATTCTGTCAACATTTTAAAATGCTGCCCAAACATTTTTTAAAAAAATCTACATTTTTATTTTAAATTAAATCTATATAATAAGCAATCTGAAAACCGAATTGAATAAAACACCAAGACAAACATGAAATTTCATAAAACTTAATGTCCTGTTTCCCCTGCTTTCAGTGAGTGGATGAGTGCATTTACCATAGGCATCCTGCGGCAAGCAAATCAGTCAAGCTAGTTTACCACTGATTCTTAGTTCTCTTGAGAATATGAGACTTCACACAAAATGCTATGTCAATGAGACTGTACTGTGTGGAGTTAATAAAATATGAGACTTCACACAAAATGCTATATCAATGAGACTGTACTGTGTGGAGTTAATAGATAAACCATTTCACTCTTGAATAGTAATAAATACAATTCAGAGTCAGAGAATATAATCCAGGAATTAAAAATGCCTATAGATGAGAGATGAGGAGATAGCTGTCAGTGAAGTGCTTGACACTCAAGCATGATGACTGGAGTCCCGAACCAGAATCCAAGGTGGGAAAAAAGTTGGGTGTGGAAGTGTGTCCGTGTAATCTCAGAGCTGGCAGGTGGAGACCGGCACATCCCTGGAGATTGCTAGCCAGTCCAAATGGCCTACTNTGCCNTTCCAGGTGAGGGACCATGTCTCAGAAAACAAGATTCTGAGCAGTGATCTCTGAGGTTGATTTCTGGCCTCTNTATAGGTGCATACACACGTGCATACCTGCACAACCCCACTCGAACAGCACATGCACAAACACCTGAGAACACACACACAAATTTAAANGAGCTGTTAGATAAACATTCTTACATGTTGACTTCTTAATGTGAAACTATGAGAATGAAAGTGAATCCAGCTTAAAACAAGCAAAGGGGCTGGGGAGATGGCTCCATGCCTTAGGTGCTTTCCCTACAAGCATGAGGACCTGAATTGGGATCCCTAGTACCATGTGAAAAACAGTCTGGTAGTGCATGCCTGCGATCCCAGCACTGGGGAGGCAGAGACAGGGAGCTCCCTGGGACTTGTTAGCCAGCCAGGGTGGCAATTAGTGAGCTCCAGGTTCAGTGAGAGACTGCATCTCAAGCAGTGAGGGGGTAAGAGTGATAAAGGGACACACACACAGGAGCACACACACACACACACACACAATCTTTTTTAAAAAGGCAAAAGGCAGGTAATAGGTTTTAATAAAAACTTTGTATTTGATACAAAGATTATATAAATATATATGTGTGTATATATATATAGATATATATATGTATAATATAGGCATTATTTTCCCTTCTGAAAACTATTTGGTGTCTCCATCATACCTGTAAAGCAAAGACTGTTTTAATTCCTTTAGGAATGGGTCACAGACTTGTTTTGTACTTGCTCTATATCATTGCAATGATGCACTGTGGATTATTAATGAGAGCCAGTTATTAACGTGAGCTGTTATTTTGTAGGTTAAAGTATATCTAAAGAAGGAGTTTGAGAAGCACGGTGCAGTGGTGAATGAAAGTCACCATGATGCTTTGGTGGAGGATATTTTTGATAAAGAAGATGAAGACAAAGATGGATTTATATCGGCTAGAGAGTTTACATATGTGCATGACGAACTGTAGAGATGCACCTGCCATTTTATACCTGCATCCATTTGTAAAGGGAAGACGGCACCTTTAAAGAAAGTTGTAGTTTTTAACAACATTCTGTTCTTGCTTTGTTTGTTTTTAGTTTTATATTATTTTCTGTTATTTAAGAAACCCCATAGACTTTGTAAATATCCATATATTTCTGGTAAGTTATTGGGAAGAAACAGTCGTCTTTGAGTGGAAGACTTCTGGGCCGTTGCCATGTTCACACGAAGCTTGTTTGCTTGCTTCCTTCTAATGGTAACATATTGCAACTGGAAACATGCCGTAAACGTGCCATAAACATGCCGTAAACATGCCGCAACATACGAACAGGTTGTAGCACAAATCAGTGCCCTGCACTTCTGCCTCCTTCTGTTTCCTCTATGTTAGATTACTGATACATTTAAAAAGCTTTACAATAGTCCAGGGCTTGCTACTTTCATGTTATAGTGAAGTAGCTATTTCTTTACCTGCCTTTGAGTCCCTGCTTGAGGAGACATATGGTGGCCCACATTCCTCAACAGTTATGGCCCCTCTGTGGAGATGTGCAATGCTGGATGAATGATGGAGTTAGCAACTCGTGCATAGGTGTGCATTGAAACATTCTACCAAGACTTCATGGTGGCTAATGGCCCAGTAAAAATAAGTCAGACAAATAATTTATGTGTTTGTTTCCTTNTAATCAATGCTTCAAAGTACACTAGGCATGGCAGAGAGTTGCATTTAGAGTCAATGTTTACTTTAAGGCTACCAGATTAGCCTCCTGGTTCTTCAGTGAATAAAGTTTACAGCTAGCATATTACTTTGCAGTAACACTAAATCATGAGAGAAGTTAGTAAATCGACTAGACTTTTCCGTTTCTGACTCATTGAAAATGAGACTGACCTGTACCAACTATCAATACACTTATTCTGGGTTTGAAAATTGATTTTTATCATTTTATCTCAAATTGGCTTCTAAAAATGATGACTAATTCTGTTTTTCAAATTGATTTTAATCAAATTGGTTATCTTTTTTTTAAAGTTAATTTATTATATATACAGTGTTCTGTCTGCAGGTATGCCTGCAGGCCAGAAGAGAGCAGCAGATCTCATTATAGATGATTGTGAGCCACCATGTAGTTGCTGGGAATTGAACTCAGGACCTCTGGAAGAACAGTAAATGCTCTTAACCACTGAGCCATCTCTCCAGTCCTGTGTTATCTTAAATACTTAAAACAGACTTCCCAGAGCTCCATTTGTTAGGAAGAGTTTCTCACAGTTTATAAGAACGAATCAAGTGCACTGTTGTCCGACTGTGCTGTTCTGACACCCACGGGAAGCTGCTGAGTCTTTCGGTACTTCTTTATGGATGAGAGGAGCTNTTCAGAGGTTGACTGATGAGCCCAGCGCTGGTGGTTAAGCTGTAGATGCATCTTCTGTCCCTGAGTTCACTTTTCTATTTTCTGCTAAGAAGNAGCAGCAAGTTTGCTTATATCTGTCGAGCCCTATTTCCCTTTGCATCTTTACCTCTGGGGACAGTTCCTGGCTGTTCCTGGCAGATCACAGCTCTCCTCAGGATTCAGGAATGTCTGTTTTCATAGAATAAACATCACATTTGCTCTGAATTGCCCCAGTCATCCTTCACCCCCAGTGACCTGTGAGAGGGGTCAGATATATGTCTTAGTTCACCCATTCCTATCACTTCCTGTTGTTTGAGAAATTACTTTACTAATTATACATTGACATTTTCCTCACCAAAACATGTTATTGGGAAGAATATACCCTAAGACCTGTTCCTGAGATGTCAGGTGTAACTGTAAAATGATTGTCAGCACTAGCATTTTCCCGAACCTGGAGTGAGAAGGCCTGTGACTGTCATGACAGGACGGTGGTGTGTCTTGAAGGCNGCTTNTCACCGAAGCTGCCGCCACCATCTGTGCTGGAGCAAGGAAGGAGAAAGAATCTTGATTATTCAATTGTATAAATTTATATCAGTCCTCAGCTAAACATTCAAACAAGTATGAAAGAAAGATATACCAGTAATAATGATTGTTTAAACCACCTGCCTTTTTTGTATAGCAATATCTTTGCACCTTCCCATTAGTGGGAAAAAATCAAACACCAACTGTGACTTCACATGTATGTAATTTGACTTATAACTCTTCCATGTGCCATATTTAAATTTCTATGTCTATGTGATACTCTTTTTGAAAATAAAGTTTATCTGGGAAATAATTGGTTTTGTAAAAAAATGTTTTGCATATGTACATGTGTGTGGTGTTTGTCTGTGTACTCACATATGTTGGGGNCACAGATGTGTGTGCAGGTGCGGGTGTCTTCCTGGATTTTTCCACCTAATAGATGAAGGCAGAATCTCTCACTAAGCCTGGAGCTCTTTCATTTGGCTATTCAGCTTGCTCCAGGAGTTCTGTCTCGGCCTCCCATATAGTGAGGTTACACCTAAGCCACTTTGCCCCCTGGCTTTTTTAGGTGGGTTCTGGGAAGCTGGTGTGCAAGGCAGCTGCTTTACCCTCATTCATCCCCTCAACCCTGATTTTATGAAAAAAAGAACAATATTAAAGCAGCTTTGCAGCTCCCTCCCTGTTTTTTCCGTGCTGAGGATTGAGCCTTCTCTATGCTAAGCCACTGACCTCCACCCATAGTTCCTCTCAAACTTAATTCTAGGTTTCAGGATAGAGTACAAAAAGATGGACAGTGACAAGAGATGGTAGAGTGATTCGGTCCGTCTCCAAGCAGCTGCTCTGTTGTGGTTTGCCCGGAAAGCTGTTGCTTCAAATTAACATTAAACCTTGAGCATTAAGGGCAGTGGTTGATAGTGAATGTCACACAGGGCTTATGGTAGGGAAGAAAGGAGGGCGAGTATGATCACTGTTTAGGTTTGGCACTCGGTTGTGTGTAGCAGGTGGACATGATTTCTGCCTGTGGAGTAAATTAGTGTTATCAAATGCCTTATGTGATTACATGGAATGCCTGAGTTGACAAAACTAACAAGACACAATGATTTCCACTTCAGATGAAGCAGTTAGCTGTTTGGGTTTTTGCTTGTACAAATGAACTGTACTTACTCATGAAGTAAATTAGTTCCACAGTGCTGTTTAGAGTTCTCATGCTCCCTCTCTCCACAGACCTGAACAATGTGTGTATGTTTGTGTGGGGGTGGGGGTGGGTTCTTGGGGTTTGAAAATTCCAAGAGGGAAAAGAGTTGATTTGATGACATGTTATGGGGGTAATTCCTCTCATTTTTTATTTTAAAAAGAAAATTAACACTCTCATGAAAACTCTAGGGAAAAGTAACTTCTTTTCCAAAGATACAGAGCACTTAGCAGTGGTCTTTTTGTTTTCTAGTTTTTTGTTTGTTTGGTTGTTTTTACCCACTTTAGCTTGAATTGCTTCTAAATTGTCAGCCATTATTTTAACTGTATATACCTATCTAAAATCTTGTATGCCATGTACAGGACTATCCTGTAGCCAAACTGCTTCAATCTTCCAGAGTCCAACTGGGCGTGCCCACCAAAGATCACCACAGCTGAAACTGTTGATGTTACCTACCTTCCCTCTTGGCAGGATGGGGCAGGAGGATCATGAGACCCTCACCTGACTATCCAGCCACCCCTCCCCCAACCAGTTGTATGCAATTACAACCTAACTGAATGTGGCCTTGGGGTCTCTGGGAGGGGCTAGAGGATAGAGATTGGGAAGGATGGGGGGAGGTTTCATCTANGCAGCTTTCAGAAGCCATTGTCCTTACTGGGTGCACATCTCCAGTGTGGCTGCTTTAAGGTCATCCATGCTCCTACCTGTAGCCCCTCACCCATTGCTTTGTAAGCCAGCCTGATAAAATCATTCGTCGGTACCCAGGTGAACGTTGATGGAATCGTACCTCAGTTTGTCACTGGGACTTTAGGAGAAGGGGTAGATGCTCAGTATGTCTCTCCCCAAGGGAAGGAATTTTAGCAACATGCTTCCCTCTCTGGCTATCCGTAGTATTCATATGAATATGATTTCTGCATTCCTTGTAGTACAATAAAACCCACAAACTCTAACCTATATAACAATATGAGTTCATATGAGTTTTGACTCTATTTGATGGGGTGTTCTTTTTCTGCTGTCCTGGCAGTAGGATGAGGGAGGGACAACTGAGCAGCAGAGTGCTTTCCTGGCATGTGCAAGGTGTTGGGTTCAATCTCTGGAACCACAAAGTTACACAGTGCTATTTTTCTGCCTTGCCTCTTTCCTCCTGTTCCCTCAAGTTCCTTGTGTTAAAACTGCAGAAAGAGCCTGGTTTCAGAGCTCAGTCCTCCATACAATGAAAGGCACCCTTCATTCCTGAAGGTGGCAGGAACCTAACAATGGTTCCTTCCTGTGGGGTACGTTAGAATCATACGTAGCATTTTAAAAGTGGGCATTGCTGATTCCTCTCCTAGGAATTCTGATTAATTCCTGCATCTGAATTTGTGTTTAAACCCCCTTACTATCAGATCCCAATGAAGAAAATCTACAAACATCAACTGGAGATGGTGAACTTTACCAGATCCCTGCTCTTGAATGTAGACTAGATTTTTCTCTCCTACAAATAATTTTCTCATATTTAGAAAGCAGTGTTCAAATAATAGTCCTGAGAATGAACAGATAGCCAAAAGGACAAGCTGTGAGGAGTTACTCTTTTCCCAGAGTTAAAAATATGTTCTAAATTTCTAGAGCAAAAGTGAGATGGCCAGGGAGGAAAAAATGGTCAGAAAATTAGCTTTTGTGAGCATCTTCCCTGCAAGGATACAGTAACATGCATTGGGCTTTCCTGAAGTTACTTTTTAATATTCTTTTTGAAATTATCTACAAACCACATCTCTAGAAGAATGCATAGTCAGATTAACAGAAAAGTGAATTGTTCTCTTAGCGTGGTGTGTGTGTGCACACAAGTGTGTGTATGAGTGTGCAACATGATGCTAAAAAGTTTAGGACTTGGAGGATTTGGGGTTTGGACTTTTCAGGTTAGGGGTGCTCAACTGGTAAAGACTTTGGAAATGTTTTTTTAAGATTTATTTATTTTTATTTTATGTGTATATAGGTGTGCTTTGCCTGCATGTGTGTCTGTCTATGCACCAGAAGTGTGCCTGGTACCCTCAGAGGCCAGAGGAGGCCATCAGATCCCCCTGGAACTGGAATTGGAACTGCAGACTGTTGTGAGCCACCAACCATGTGGGTGTTGGGAACCGAACCTGGGTTCTCTGCAAGAGCAGCCAGTGCTCTTAAACAGTGGGCCATCTCCTCAACTCTGTTACAACAACCCATGAAAGCTGAAGTACTTCGGAGCTAGAGCATTTCAATAAGGGATACCCAACCTGTAATGTGAAACATGCACGACATCTTATACCAAATATGATAATGGACTATTTATTCTCTTTAGTCCGTGATTCCCTCTCTCTGAAATGTGTCCTTATTATGCAGTTAAAATTCCTTGTGTTCCTTAGCATCTATCATTCCATGTTTAGCCTACATTTCTGTGTTTTAATCACACATAAATTATGCTAGAAGCAGTTGTTTTAATTCTGATGCCAACAATGATTTCTCTCCCCTAGCTTGAGATGCACTGAAGGGAGTGACTCCTTTTCATTTCCTTAGATTACTGCTAAAGAGAGAAAGAAAAGAAGGGTTAAAACCACTTGGAACACAGAGATCCACAAAGCAATCACCCCCAGGGAATCTTTGTTTACCAGTTCCCTGTGTCCCTGTGCTGCTGGTAAAACTTCTGATATAAAATGGATGGCTTAGTGCATTGAGTCAGCCAATAATGCATAAACCAATCTTAAATGCCTGCAAGCTAGACTAACATCAGTTTTGTTTTATGGTCTGAAGAGAAATGACATAAGACCTTTGCTGAGTACCCCCCCCCGCCCCCGCCAGCAATTCCGAGTAAAGTAAATGGGGTCCCATTAGTCTCTGGTAACAACTAAATTATCCCCTACTCTGGTGACAGCTAAATTATCCCCCATTAGGGGATTTCTGGGAATTTATAAGGCATTTCATTAATTGAAAATTCCATGCTGTAGTAGGAAACAGATAATTTCTTTGGTAAACAGTTGCAGTAAAATGGGCATGAGCACAATGTAAATCGAGGTACTGAGGGCCAATTTCATTATCACAAAGAAGGTACGGGTACAGACACCCTTTGTGGTAAGTTCCAACTTCTTATATAGCATTTTCATTTATCTGCTGGCTATATTCCTGCAAGGTGTGTGTGATGTTCATGTAACCCCAAGCCTGTTTTTTGCCTCTGGTTAGGAGACAGGAATATAATTTTCCACTCTGTATTAGTGGCTCCTTCTCATATGATCATGTGTTTTCTGGAATTGGTATGCAGTTATTTTTCTGCCAAATGCAATCTGTTTAAGGTAATTTTCAGGTGGCCCTTCAGCAAGTAAACTTAGGGGGATGGGGAGATGGTTCACTGAGGAAAATGTTTAATGTGCAAGCCGCAGATCTGACTTTCATCTCCAACACCCATGTGAAGGTGTCGTAACATATGCATATCTGTAGCCCCAGCAGTAAGAGAGAGCAGAGACAGGTGGATTTCCCTTTAAGTAAGAAGACATTTTACACGCAGAGAAACTTTTAAAGGCTCTTGCAGTTTAATTCGCATCTGTAACAGCCCATTATCCTGAGGATCCATGTCACTTCTCCTGCCAATAGCTCCTTAAGAATATTTACTTAAGTTTTTTTTTCCCCCTGTATCATTTTGGCTGAATTTTATAAGGTACAGAGTCTTCCACAAGATGCCCTACATTCTTTTTTCTTGCCTCCTGTGGCAGTAGCCAAGGCTTTCTGCTTTGTGTCCTAGTCTTTAAAGAGAATTAAGCAGCTTGCTGAAGTTAATTGATTCTTACATTAAGACTGAGCAGTAAATCAACTCTGATTGAATTTTTTTCTAACATTTTATTGCTATGGCAACAATATCTCCAAAGCTATTAACTCTCCGTAATTTATTTCCTCGGACGTAGGCAATGTTAGTTGATTTTCTAATATTTCTTTTTTGGAGAGTTGAGTTACTTTTCGTAAAGTTAATATGTACTACAATCGTCCCCCTCCCCCCATGCTGGGTGCATTGTACCACAGGCCTTGTTTTACTCTAATTTGCTTGACAATCTCATACATGTATATAATGCATTCTCGTCACACTTACCCCTCCACCCTCTTATCTTCCCACTCCCACCCTCCCTTCTTCCCACCCAGGGAGGAAGTGGTGTGGGTGAGGGAGGGGGTCTGCTGGAGGCCAGGAAGTCATTGTCTTCTGTACTGGGGAGTTATTCACGTTTCNGTGGCCAGCTCCACACTCATGCCCACGTGAGTGGCCTTTATTAAACTGAGTGGGTCACAAAACAGAAACAGCCTTTTTATGTATGTGTGACAGGATCTTGCTATATAGCTCAGGTGGCTTTGAAATCATGATCTTCCTGCTTCTCCATCCTAACTATGGCATTAGAAGTGAGTACTGCTCTTCTGGTCATGAGCTTGCAACAGACTAGTCAACTTTAGGATAGTATCAACACATCTACAGGACAATTGATTTTAACTCCTCAAAAACAAAGCCCACGTGATCTGCAGCTCCCGTCCACTTTTACAAACTCCCCCAGGTCTAAGCAGCCACCAATCGGCTCTTTCTGTGGATTTCAAGCACTTACACTATTTCTTAAAGTTCAACCCTTTTTTTTTCTATTCAAAGTAAGGATAGGCTATCTAAAAAACTCATTTGACAATAGTTTCTATTTTATTAAGATAAGTACTAGTTGGAATTCAAAGGTGAACTAGCTATGAATCTCAACCGCAAGGCCTAAATCACTCCCCAGTGAAATGTCAGACTCTGCCCGTAGAAGCATTAGGACCTGTGGTACTAGGAAGAGCATGGACAGTGAAAACCTGGGTCTGGGTTTATATTCAGGGTCAAGGGCAATGAGAGGGAAGTGAAGAGTCACAAGGAATATAAAAACTAAAATATTGCTNTGAATCTGCATTTCTTCCAGTTCTAAGAGAGTCAGGCAATTCATCTAACATGGCATTAAATGATACCTTTTTAAAATTTTCTTTTCTTTTGGATTTTTTTGGTTTTGGTGGTTTGGAAAGTTAAAAAGTACTCAAACAGGATTCTTGTTGTAATGTTAAGAGGAATTTCATAATGTTCTCAATAATGAAGTCATTGTTGAATCACTCATAGCAAGAGAGAAGTGTTTCTTTAGTGAAGCCAAAATTCTTACCGCAGTTTAGACCAACTGTCTGATTGTCTGAAGAACTGGGAACTGGCTAATAGTTCTCTCCATGTGAAGTGACTTTGTAAGTGAGCAGTGTTAATACTGCAGGTAGAAGATGTTCACNTTGGAAAACACTTGGTAAACCTTAACTGGTAAAAATAGTTTGTGGGGCTTGGAACACTGGCTCAGCAGTTAAGTGCACGGGCTGCTCTTCCATGAGACCGGGGTTAGAGTCCCAGCAACCACATGACTGATTCTAATACCTGCAACTTTGTAGTTGCAGGGAATCAGACATCCTCTTCTGGCCTCCAAAAGCATCAGGTATTCGCATGGTACACATATGTACATGAAGTTAAAACACTCATACACATAAAATAAAAATAAATAAGTCTTAAAAATGGTTTCAAGTATCACTAGAATATTAAAAACAAATTTATTTTTAAGCTTTGCATAATACAAGGTAGAAATTTCCACACATAGAAATATGAAAAAATATCAGGGCTGGGGCTGTAACTCAGTGG